>PVJN01001722.1:0-134274 GCA_004026805.1 Lasiurus borealis
GTGAGACTCGGGGTGAAGGGAAGGCAGGGAGGACGCGGAGACTAAGACGGCACTTCTGAAGGAGAAGAAAAAAAAAACGTGAAAAAGGGAAAAGATCCTGGGGACGAAGCATAGGAAATTGGCAGGAATAACAGAAACTTTACCGACCAGAAAATCAGAGTTAATGGAGTGGCTGGAGCGCGGGCAGAGGAAGGAAGCCTGTCTCCAGCCCCATTTCTCAGTCCTGACGCCTGCGCTGCCATCGGGAGGAGCAGAGCGTTTGCTTTCCCGCCTGTGGTGGGGGCACAGGCAGAGGCCTACAGACGTCCCAGGTCCCTGGTCCCTGGTCCCTTCTCCGCCCTCCCCTCTGACTCTCTTCCACTCCCCTGGGCTCCAGCTGTCGTTCCCAACGGCTCTTTCCTCTGAGAGGGGCAGGGGCGTGGTCTCGGGTGCCTTCCTCTAATTCAGGGGTCCCTCTTCTGAGACACGTGGCTAAATATGTCCCCGACAATGCAGGCCCTGTGGCAAAGCTTCCCCAGCCTCCCAGCGAGCAGGCGAGGATGCTCATTCCAGACAGAACTGCAAACGGCCGAGCTGTGCGAGGCGGCTGCTCCCGTACCTGGAAACCTCTTAGCATCTCTGCCCACCCACCCCTTCGTGCCCATATCTAATTTAGAACAGAGGAGGGAAATCCTTCTTCTAGAGCAATGGTTCTCAAACTGTGGGTCGAGACCCCTTAGGGAATTGAAAGACCCTTTCACAGGGGTCGCCTAAGACCAGTGGAAAACACCTATTTCCCATGGTCTTAGGAACCAACACACTGCTCCTCGGTGCAGCAAAGTGTAGCCATGTAGTTTACTGTTGTCCTAGGAAGACTGTTGCCCATGCTACACCACGATTCAAGACAAAATTTCATTTATTTGTCATGAGAAATAAATATTTCACAATATATAATTACATATTGTTTTGTGATTAATCCCTATGCTTTCATTATGTTCAATTTGTAACAATGAAAATACATCCTGCCTATCAGATATTTACATTACAGTTCATCACAGTAGCAAAATGACAGCGATGAAGTAGCCATGGAAATAATGTTATGGTTGGGGTCACCACCACATGAGGAGCTGTCTTAAAGGGCCGCGGCCTTAGGAAGGTTGAGAACCACTGGTCTAGGGCCATTTGGGTGTTTAGAACCTCCTGGGCTGAATGTCACTCCCAGCCATTCCCCACCCCCAATTCAGAAGCTGGACTGCGACCTTCTCCTGGAGACCTTTTCGAGGTCACGTGGCCTGTTTCCTTTCATTTTGGCGCCTCGAAGCCACACATGGGTCAGAAGCGAGCGGGGCGGCCTGCCTGTGAGGTGTCCCTGCGTGTGGTCCTCGGGACTCCCTGGGACTCGACTCTCGGATCGATCGGGATGGCCCGGGAGATCCTCGACCCCCACGAGAGCCTGGCGGAGATGAAGCGATCCATCTTCCGTCGTTAAGTGGTGACATCTGCCCGCATGTGGCCCGGGTCCCCGCGAGCCCGGCTTTGTCTAATTCCCTGGGTCATTAGCTACGTAATCATCATTATCCTCCGCTGTGCAGATCGCTGGCATTTCCTCATCCATTTCCCGCCCCGTCCTCCCGTCTCCGCGGTGACGGGAACCAGGAGCACGCCATCTGCGGCCACCCTGGGAGGCGGCAGAGGGACCCCGGCAGGACCGGGCTTGTGGGGGGAATCACTCCTGTGCCGGGGGTGCTCTCACGCCATCGACTGTCCCCCGACCTGACTCCGCGCAGACCTGCCGCCCCATCACCTGGGCTGCCCCGAGCTGGCTCTGCCCAGCGCCTGCCACGGGCAGGGATGATGAATAACCATTGGCAGAGAATGAACATTTCCTGCACGTCTCAAACCACGTCAGGCAATGACACAGGAGCTGGGGGGTATTCACATAACTGGGTAAGCCCCCCACCCGTGTGGTCGGTCACTGGACTGTGGGGCTCCGGCTCCCGAGAGCAATCGCTCCAGGTGCAGACGATGCCCCCCCTGGAGCAGCTGAGGAGCCCTGCTCAGGGGCAGAGTCGGGATGGGAAGGTGGCACAATGAACGCTACCTCACCGACCACAGAGAGAACTCCACAGAGGAACAGCCAGCCAGGGCAAAAAGTCAAGGTCCGCGTTATCATCAAAGCGCCGGACAGAGGCGGGGAAGGAGGCAAAGCTGGAAAACCACTCACGGGAACAGAGGTGCAAACTTCCGGATTGGCAGGAGCATAAACCTGCGGAACTGAAGAAGCCCATGCAGCCCTGGCAGAGCCCAGAGAAAGCCATGCCCAGAGGAACCATAACCGTCTGAAAATTGAGGGCAAGGGAAACCTGGGAAGCAGCCCAGGGTGGGGAGTGGAGGTGGGAGTGCAGGGGGAGAAATGGAGCGTTGAAACAACCAGGACGATGCATCAGAGACCAGGGTGCCGGAAGGAACGACAAAATAGTTTCTAGTCCTCCAAGGACAGCAATGTCCACGCAGAATCCTGGGACCAGGGACAGTGCCATCAGGAGGGAGAGGGAGAGGCACTAAACTCAGATAAAGGAAAACAGAATCTGCCGCCCTCTCGTCATGTGTCTCGGGCAAGAACTCTGCCACCAGGGCCACCTAGCTGCAAGAGACCCGGGCAGTCCTGCGTTGGCTGGGCACAGGGGCCTGGGAGGCAGGAGAAGGGCACATCAGTGTTGGCACAAGCAGTGCCTGGGAGTGGTTGGGAGTCACGGGCAGGTGAGATGCTGTCTTTAAAACACTTGTTTGAAACTCAAAATTCCACCAGGTAAATGCGAAGATCTGATTGGCTTCCCTGAGCGCTTGGGCAGCAACCCAACCGGCAGTTAGACGGGGCTCCCAGGGGCGGTGAAAACAGGCAGCCTGTATCGGAAGGGCGGGCAAGGGGCTATTAGGGGAAGAAAAGAGGGCATTTGGAGGCCAGGACATCCTTCCTGAGGGGTGGGGAGGGGAGCAGGGAGGGATTGCACCATGCGGACGGACAGCCTCCTCTTTCTACGGGGAAAGGAGAGGCCCAGGCCAGGGAGCCGCGGGTACCCAGGGATCGCAGGTGGTTAAGGCGATGTTGGCTGACACCGCAGTTGGATCCGGCGTAAAGGCAGGTGTGGTGACTTGGACATGAGCATGAGGGGCGCCATTGTGTGGCCCCTGGTTTGCTCGTTGACAAGCCTGACACGCGGAAACACGGGGAACATGAGAAACATGCGTGTGACACGACACAGACTGTCACATACAGGGGGCCGGTCCTAGCTGCCAAACGTGGTCTCCGTGATCCCTTGAAACATGGTCGCAGGAATGTCTTATTTCATGCGTGCGTGCCGTGTGGCTGGAGTGAGTGTGCACTCATTCAAAACGGACCATCTCCTGCCAACGGGGACAGGGGATGGAGAACTCAGGGGTGGAAGGGATCCAGGCCACTCAGCCCTTCATAGAACAGGAAATGGCTGTCATTTGTCACCACCTCCTGCATCAGACTCTGTACACTCCATCCCGCCCACTACATTAAAGCAGGCCTCGTCTGTCCCCAGACAGAAGGAATGGGTTCAGAGATCAGAAAGCTCCCCCCCGGGACCACACATATGGGGGGTGTGAGTCAGGACCTGAACCCACTCCCCCGCTCACTGCTGCAAAGAAGCTCAGAACTTACCCCACAATACCCGAGGCCCCGTCCCCAGCAATTAGTGCCACACCCACCCCTCTTTTCAGGGCCACACCCACCCCTCTTTTCAGGGCCACACCCACCCCTCTTTTCACTTGGTGATGGTTAAAGTGCCAGCACCTTCCCCACCATCTCCGCCTCCTGCCCACTGCGAACACCACGCCCCCTGGCGGTAAAGCCTCTGGAAGAGAAAACCTTCCAGGCTGCTGGCCTGAGCCCCCTGTCCCTGCTGCAGCTTCTGAGGTCCACGCCTCACTGCTGAGAGTGACCTTTGCTCTGCACGCACTCCTCCCCAGACCCTACACCCCTCTTCCGGCCCCCTCACCCTTCCTTCCAACCTCCTCACCCCCACCCTTCCCCATCATCATGGTCCAGGCATTCTTACCCTACAGGGGTGGGCACCGTGCTCTCCTGCACCAGCGTCTGCTCTGCCCCGAACCTGGCCGGTCAGGTCCACATCCAAACTGAGTGAGAAGCCAGCTGTCCTTCCTGGAGGCAGGAAAGGCCAGTCCCTCTTGTGGGGGGGACCGAGTGGGGGGGGTCTCAGCTCCTCACTCACAGACAGGTCTCCTCAGAGTAAAGAGCCCCCCGCTGACTCTGGGCTGGCATGACCTGGATGGCAGCTCTCAACCCAGCCCCGCGGTGCCACCGGCCAAGAGTGCCAGGCAGACAGCACGTGGGGCGTTTGAGAAACAGGGACGGGCAAGAATGGAGCCATTCACTGTGTCTGCGCAGAGCCGAGGCTCCTCCGGGCCCCTTCCCTGGGCCTTCCTTTCCCTCCCTCCCCGTAAAGGCCAGAGTCACCATCAGGCCGTCCTTTCAGCCGCAATGAAAGAGGCTCTCCAACTCCAGGAGCCGCGCCTGGCAGCCTGGGACAGGGCAGTGGAAACCCAGATTCAGCATGTGCCCGGGTGTCAGACTCCGAGCTGTCACCCTGGTCCCCAGGCCGGTGCTCTCTGTGCTCCTCCCTGCTACTAAACACGAAGGTCAGGGAGAGAGGATGCTGCCTCTATGAACCCCGCCAGGTCCTCTGGGTTTAGCTGTACCCACCTGAGGCTTTCTGGGTGACATCAAGAGGGGGGAAGGGAGGAGGCAGTGTTTGAGAAACCATAGCAGCCACTGACACACTTTCATCCTCGAGCCATGGAACAGGGTTAGTCCTGGGGCTGAGAGGCGAGATCTGAGGATGAAGAAACATATATGCCACACATATATATGCCTACACACACATGCATGAACACATGTACACATGCACATACATGCACACGTACGTACACACACACACACACACACACACTCTAGGTGGGGACTGTCCCAGCAGTAGACTGTAATTCAGAGGTATGGACAGCTGCTGAATGACCCAGCCTTCGGCATTCACAATGATATATGGGTGTCCCTGTGGCTCAGCATGCGGATGGGAATAAGGGAGGTGAATGTCACTCAGAGGCCCTCCCTTCCACTCAGGAAATCAATGAAAAAAATATCCTCAGGAGAGGATCAATGAAAAAAATTTCCTCAGGAGAGAATTAACAACAACAAACAAAAGAGAGAGAGAAACAGCTGCACCGGTGCAGGTAGGTGCTGAGTCCTCTCCCTTCCTGGCTCCGTGTGTCCCCAGGCTGCTTCTCCCGTCTGTAAGGAGGTGCTCACACGTGACTCTTACCCTCAGAGTCACAGCTGCCACCCAGAAGTCACGTGCTTCCTATCGGTTTCCCTGGAGCAGCAGAGCCACCTCAGAGCTGGGCAGGTTCCCACAGGTGGACACCAGGGGGCTAGGAATGCCCACGCTTGGAACTGGCCTTGCCCCCACCGCCCTTGGCAAACGCCTTCCATCTGTAGGCCACGCTGACGCCGCCATTCCACACCTCCGGTCCTGCGGTCCTCCCAGCTCAGCCAGGGGTGGAGAGGCGTCCTGAGAGCATGGCCCACCCGGGAGCTGCCCGCCCCACTGAGGCGTCTGCTCTGAGCAACTCCAGCTTCTGTGGGTGGAGGACCAGGAAGCAAGAGCCGGCAAAGCCCGAGTTTCTGTCTTTTTTTTTTTTTTTTTTTGTCTGATGACTGCACCAATGTTTAAATGAAGCCACCGCTTGGAAAGCCAGCAGACTCACAGCATCCACGTCACTGGGATCGATTTATGCTGCGAGCCTGTGGGCCAGAGGAAAGCTACCGCGTCGGTGTTCAACACCAGGACCCTCAGCCACCAACCCCGGGTCCCTGGACGAGGGTTGATGCGATGCCATCGCTCACCGGATTTTAATAGCCCTCGTCTGCACCTAATCAATAGCATGGATTTAACGAGCTGCCTCACATTTTCACAAGAACAGTATGCACCACGTGACAGTCAGCATTGTATGTGGTCACGTGGGGAGTGCACCTTCCTTGTAATAAATGTCAAGTGAAATGTTAAAAGTTTTAACTATTGCTGGGAATGGAAGAGATGGGTGTGTAGTTGGAAAACAGCCTTGCAGAACTTCCGCCAATGCCATGCCTTATCTGCCCTGCACACACCCATCCCCTTCGCTGTCCCAACACCTGGAGGAGGTGACAGTGACCCGCACACCACGACGGAGCAGCCGAGGCACACGGGGGTCCTCTGTCCATTAGGAACCCAGCGCCGTCTGTGCCAGGCCTCATAGCGGCTCAGGTGAAGGCTCTCTGCTCACGGGCTCCGCTGTGAAAGCTTCCCCAGCGCCCATCCCTGCGGGCAAGTGGCTGAGGTGCCCCCGGCCTCTGGGCTGTGTCACTCCCCGGCTCAGATACCAAGAAACTGAGCTGGTCCGAAACCAGTCTGGCTCAGTGGACAGGGCGTCAGCCTGTGGACTGAGGAGTCCCAGGTTCGATTCCAGTGAAGGGCATGTACCTTGCTTGCGGGCACATACCCAGTAGGAGGCATGCAGGAGGCAGCTGATCGATGTTTCTCTCTCATCGATGTTTCTGGCTCTCTGTCCCTTTCCCTTCCTCTCTGTAAAAAATCAATAAAATATATATATTTTTTAAAAAAAGAAACTGAGCTGCATTGTGTCAACATGAGAAACATTGAGACCTGCGGAGAATTTGTGTGAGTTTATTTGGACCCAAACTGTCCACAGCTGCGGGGAAAGGAATTCTCACAGGATTGGGAAAGGCTCCGGAGAAGGCAGTTTCTCACCTTGTTTTATACGTTGCCGTCAAAGGAGGAGACGTGAGTGAGTTACATAGACTCCATGGTGATCGATTAGGGAGGCGGGAGAAAGCAGAGCGGGGAAGCTCTGGGATTGGATAAAAAATAAAACGACAGACACACACTCTTTCACTCAGGTGGGTGCTGGATAGTTCACAGTCAAGGATGAACTCGGTAACAGCGAGGGGATGTGGTCTCTGCAGAGCCGTGCCGGGGCTTTGAGGGGTTGGGGAAAAAAGGAAATCACTTTGACATCCCAAGGTATGTCCTTGTAGACGCCAAAAGACTAGAGACGGGCTCAGGGAGGGTAGGTAAAAAGACTGACTTTGGCCAGGGAAGGTTCTAGCCTAGGACTTGACTACCTGCCATAAACTGGTTTTGGTTAAAATGTTTTCATTTCAGCCGAAACTGGTGTGGCTCAGTGGATAGAGTGTCGGCCTGCAGACTGAAAGGTCCCAGGTTCGATTCTGGTCAAGGTCATGTGTACCTTGGTTGGGGGCACATCTCCAGTAGGGGGTGTGCAGGAGGCAGCTGATCTATGTCTCTCTTTCATTGATGTTTCTAACTCTCTATCCCTCTTCCTTCCTCTCTGTAAAAAATCAATAAAATATATATATTTTTAAATGTTTTCATTTCAGAGCGTCCTGGGTGGTGACTCGGCGGCTCCGTCATGGTGGGCGGGTCACTGTCTCTGAGTTTGCCAGGCCCTGAACTAGCCAGGCTAACACGTGGTCCCTTTCTGCCCGCAGGTAAGAGTACCGTTCCTCGGTGAAGGTGGCAGAGAGTCAGCCAGGAAGGAACCAGGTGCTTGGACTGAGAGTCCTCCCGCGCCGAGAGAGGAGGTTTGTGCAAACGCCAAGGGCGACAGAAGGTTCCAGAGGCCCACCCGCCTCCTTCAGGAAGCCCAGGCCAAGGCTGGGTGCGGGGGACGCCGAGGCCACCTGTTCCTTCCCCTCTGATTCCTGTCCCCTTCACAAGCGATGCCCAGTCAGTCACTCACCCCAGAGGCCAGGTCCACGCCCTGTCCACCTGCGGGATCTGAATGGGTGTCCTGACAATGGCACCCGCCTGCGACTCATCTAACCACCCTGTGATCCACCTGTCCCTTTGTTCCTTTGTCTCCGGCAGCCGGGGGCCTGCAGGGGCCGCTGGGAAGAAAGGTTGGCTGGCCGAACACTGCACCAGAGAGAGAGAGAGAGAGATTTCCTGTCTCCCCGGAAGCAAGTCACCCGCGGGGGAAGACGGATGGCCTGTCAGAGAGCTACCTGGGAACAGGTGCTCCCAATTAATTTCCCGGAGCCCCACTCGCCGGGGTCAGATAATTAAAAAACTAACCCAGCAACCTGCAGTCCCGTTATCACAAAGCGAGGCAGTGAGACTCCACAGGAATGTTCCACAGGAAAAGGGTTATTCTTTGTCCGGGTACATATTTTAATGAACAGTATTCCTGATGTTTTACATTTTAAAGTGAAACCCGAGCTGCCCCCCAAAACGAAAAGAATGTACGGTTGTTATGGAAAATACGAAAAATATTTAATGTTTAAAATATTTTAAAAGTATAAAGAAAAGTTTCAGTACCCAGAAACAAGTAGAATTTCCATTCTAAGTTTGCACATACATCAATATAGATATAGCCTAACATTATATGGAGTTTTATGAATTGGTAACATATTCATTTTATTTTTTAAAATAGATTTTTATTGATTTTTTTTCACAGAGAGGAAGAGGGATAGAAAGTTAGAAACATCGATGAGAGAGAAACATCGATCAGCTGCCTCCTGTACGCCCCCTACTGGGGATGTGCCTGAAACCAGCATACATGCCCTTGCCCGGAATCGAACCTGGGACCTTTCAGTCTGCAGGCTGACGCTCTATCCACTGAGCCAAACAGGTTTCGGCGGTAACGTATTCATTTTAAAATTAACCAAGTAAAACACACTCATGGTAAACTAACTGGCAAACCACAGGGAGGTAAAACCTAGGCACAATATTGTGTCGGATACGTGTTCTTCCTGTTTGCTTGCGGACCCGGGGTCTTATTTCATGTGGAACCGATGTCTGTGGTCCGTGAGGAGCCCTGACCCCTGGGAGAGGACTCTGAACATGAGACTGGGTGCTCTCTCTCGTTAGCAGGACGGACGGACAGCCCTCGGCCAGGCCTCGCCCAACATAAAGAGACAATTATGTGGCGATTACCAGCCCTGATGGACCCCGTGGTATTTAGAGGCACAAAGCTCTCTTTGTCGTTCCATTCACTTGAAGCTTTCCAGAGAATGAGCAATTCTCGTCCACTTCCTCCACGCCATGTGGGGAAAACACTGGAAAGGGAAGGGCTTGCTGGTCCCTCCGGAACCCGCTGGCCAGCATGGCCTCTGTGGGCACCTGCCCCCGGCTTACTGCGGGCTCTGCAGGGCGGGCGGGGCCTCCACCCAGGGGCTCCACAGGCATGTGGACACGCAGAGCGGGATGACTGACTGGCCTGTGACCTGGGGCACATGTTTGTGTGTGTCTCTGCTCCCTCTCAGGACACCGGCCTGACCGCATCTGTGACCGGAACACAGTGTTCTCAAGGAGCTGACCCTAACGGGGCGATTCCCTCTTCTGATGTTTACCCGGCCAGGGCCTCAGTGTTTGCAGTGTTTTCCCTCGTTCCCCACACAAAGCAACTGGACGCTCTGGGCCGTGTTGAAACGCAAGAATCACCTCAGTGGCATTTAGAGGTCTTATTCCTTTGCGGCAGCAATTGGTGAGTCAGCTGCATCCCATCCAGGGGAAACAATGGAGAAGGCCGAAACCGGTTTGGCTCAGTGGATAGAGCGTCAGACTGCGGACTGAAAGGTCCCAGGTTCGATTCAGGTCAAGGGCATGTACCTTGGTTGCGGGCACACCTCCAGTAGGGGGCGTGCAGGAGGCAGCTGATCTATGTCTCTCTCATCAATGTTTCTAACTCTCTATCCCTCTCCCTTCCTCTTTGTAAAAAAATCAATAAAATATATTATAAAAAAAAAACGAAAAAAAAAAAAACTATGGAGATGTTCAACCTGAGAGACTTCCACAGGCAGAAGGGAGTGGGGACAAGGAGGTCGCACACAGCCACGCTCACTGTCCTACAGGCCAGTGTCTCTCGGCAAGCACCTCCCTGGTGCTGACCAGGGGGTGCTGGAGGGACTGGACTGAGGTCCATCTCTGGGAGAACCGAATCTCAAATGAAGTCTCAGGTTGCTGATCTTAGCACGAGCAACTCCATCTTGGGCCTGTGGACTTGTCTATAACAGTGTTTCTGTGGACTAAAATGTTTTCATCCAAACTTCCCGTATTTGTCAAGCCACGTGGGGCCTAATGAAAATGATGCATCTCACATCTCTCTCTGGCCTGCTTTAAGCAGCACTTAACCCGGCTGGCATGGCTCAGAGATTGAGCATCGACCTATGAACCAGGAGGTGACATATTTGATTCCCATCAGGGCTCAATCCCCAGTAGGGGGCATGCAGGAGGCAGCCGATCAATGATGTTTTTTTCTCTCTCTCCCTTCTCCCTTCCACTCTCTCTAAAAACCAGTAAAAAATTATCTCTCTATATATAAAACCCTAATATGCAAATAGACCGAACAGTGGGATAACAACCAGTCGCTATGATGTGCACTGACCACCAGAAGGCAGGGGCGGAACATGGCAGTCACCCACCGGCAGCAGATCATGGAACCTGCAGGCGTCAGCCACAGCTGGATGGAGAAGCAGGTGAGTGAGGGCACCAGACCAAGGCAGGGTGCCGGTCATTGTCATCAGAGCGAGCCTGTGGTGGTCACTGAAATTTCTTTGCTCCCATGCGCCTTAGTCATGCCTGGTGCATGCACCTGCTGCCAGCACCAGCCCCATGGGCATCTGCTGCTGGTGCCAGAGCCACTGCTAGCACCTGCTACCAGCACCCAATGGCTCGGCACCACTAGCAGGTGAGAGAGGTGGCTGCAGGTCCCAATTGCCCCCGGGGCTTATTTACCTCTCCCCGCTCCTGAGGGGCGATCGGGGGCCAGCAGCTGCCATTCGACAGCCCCACTTGCACCTGCTGCTGGCACCCAGCACTGGCCCCAATCACTCCACACCATCGGCTAGTGGGAGCAGGGCCAGTGCTGTCAGCACCCGGGAGCAGGCAGTGGTGGGAGTGAGGCTGTCGGCAGACAGGGGACTGGTACCACAGCAGATGGTCTGAGACCTGCCCTGTGCCCACTGCAGCCTCAAACCCACAGTTCCCTTCAAGGTGCACAAATTCATGCACTTGGTCCCTAGTTTAAAAATAAAGAACGAGAAGAAAACAGCCTTGAGGTTCAGCCCCTGGTCCTCCAGGCTCTTGGACAGTTTAGAACCATGTAGGTCAGTGGTTCTCAACCTTCGTAAGGCCGCGACACTTTAAGACAGCTCCTCATGTGGAGGTGACCCCCAACCATAAAATGATTTCCATGGCTACTTCATCACTGTAATTTTGCTACTGTTATGAACTGTAATGTAAATATCTGATATGCAGGATGTATTTTCATTGTTACAAATTTAACATAATTAAAGCATAGGGATTAACCACAAAAACAATACATAATTATATATTGTAAAATATTTATTTCTAATTACAAATAAATGAAATTTTGTCTTGAATCGTGGTGTAGCATGGGCAACAGTCTTCATAGGACAACAGTAAACTACATGGCTACACTTTGCTACACCAAGGAGCGGTCTGTTGGTTCCTAAGACCATGGGAAATAGGTGTTTTCCAATAATCTTAGGCGACTGCTGTGAATGGGTCATTAGACCCCTCCAAGGGGTCGAGACCCACAGGTTGAGAACCACTGATGTAGGTAGAAATGGCCCATGGTTGCCTCTTGGATTTTCTTCCAGAAGGAGGGTCTGGAGAGCTTAGTATCCTTGCAAACCTGCCTGTCCCTCCCAGCCCACCTGGTGGCCTTCCTGCGAGTGTCCCCACACGTGAGTTCAGCATCTCTACCCGGGCTTCCTTAGGGGGAGATGTGCCAGCCTCCATCATCGGCACCTGGTAACCTGTAGTCTCCAGGGCAGGGAATCGAACTCTCCCCGCCTCAGCCCCGGCTCCCAGCACATTCTTAGAGTCTGAACTAGATGAGTATTTCCCAACGGCAGCCAATAATGCCATACCGCCTCCTCTCTGCCAGGCTCCGGCCTGACAGCCTCACACAGACGCACTCTGCCTTGGCCGCCATTCTCAGCCACAGGAAACAGGTGAGGAAACTGGGGGGCGGAGTGGAAATCCCCTGCCCCAGGCCTGAGGGCTAGTGCTAGGGGGGCTGAGGTTCAAACCCGCAAAATGAAGGCCAGGACACAGGCTGCTCTGCCAGAGAGGGATGGACACTCTCTCCTCATGCCGGGCTGAGCGCTTGACCTCCAGGCCTCCAGGCCTCCAGGCCCCATTTGCTACAATGACCCTCCCCATGGTGTGCGCCCTGATAATCCAATTTGTGGGTTTCTGAAGACAAAGCCTCTTAAACCTCCCCACCCCCTGCCAGCTTCCAGCCCATGGGGATCAGTTAAGGGCTCCTGAGACCCTCCCAGGGATGGGGGGGGGGGGGCGGGGCTGTGGCTGCCAGAGTCAGATTTGCCCTCAAGTTGCCCTTCAAAGGGGGGAGGGGAAGGGGGGCTGGATTTGCAGTAGCTCCCCATGAAGTGTGGACTCTAAATAGGATGCAGCTGCTTATCATCTCCATCCACCCTCCCAACCCCCCGCAGGTGCTCCACCCACCCCAGTCTTCTCCTGGGAGGGCCCAGCCCAGGCTCAGAGCGCCCCCTCTGGCGGTGTGGGAAGCCCGGAGGAGAATGACAGGGTGAGCATTGCATCTGAGGAGGATCAGGAGCAGCTGCAGAGGGGAGGGGAGCA
Organism: Lasiurus borealis; assembly: GCA_004026805.1. Taxonomy (NCBI): domain Eukaryota; kingdom Metazoa; phylum Chordata; class Mammalia; order Chiroptera; family Vespertilionidae; genus Lasiurus; species Lasiurus borealis. The sequence continues at coordinate 12,732 of PVJN01001722.1, forward strand.
GGGGAGAGATCAGGGAGGGGGGGCGCGGGGCGGCCATCTGGTCATCCCCGAAGCCAGCTTCCAACGCAGACACTTCCGGCACAAACCTGACAATTGTTGCCAATGTTTCGCTTCGGAGCAATCGCTTGCTGGAGTTCATTTCCATTTTTCAAGGCTATTTAATCTAACAGTCTTGGATATCTTATTTGTAAAATAATCTCAGTTTTGAAGATGAAATACGCGTATGCAAGTGAGTTCATCAAAGCGATAGTTTACACCGTAGTCTCTGGCCAGCAGGCTGAGTTTCCTCGGCTCCCCGTGCCCAGCCCCCCTTTGGGCGTGCGGGGTTTTCTCTTAGCAGAGGGAGAAACAGAGACGCCCGGGAATGTCCCTGCAGAGACCAGCATCCGCACAGGGACGGTGTGTAAATCCTGGGATGGTGTTTAAATCATGGGATGGTATTTAAATCCTGGGATGGCTTCTACAACTCTGTACCCAGACTCTATGTTTCTGCAACATTAATCTGGTCGTTCTGCTCAGACGAGAGGTTTTTATGTAGGTCCCAGCAAAAACTGGCATCCTGACTACCCAGTGAAGGGGGTGGGTTGGGGATTCCATTCCTGAAACACGTAAAGTATCTCGGAGCTGGGCAGAGGGAGCAGAGCGACTCCACAGCACAATTCACTGGGGTGAAGGGCACTCACGTGAGTTCAGGGTTGCCTGGAGGTCATGGTCACACGGAGTTCATGGTCACATGGAACAGCTGGGTGACCTTCACCAGCACTTCACCCGCCCCCACAGAGTTCTGAGAAACCCACTGAGGAAGCCAACCCTTAAAGCCACTGCTATCACTTTAAAGGAACCTGGTAAACTCATTAAATTAATTACTAGCTCCCATCTAAGCAGATCTTCTAGAAATTTCTTACGGGTGCTACTAACTCAGCTTGAGCTTGCTTAAGTTAAAACACCATCTGTTCTAATTCCCATAAACCATCACCGCCGTGCCTGCGCTGGATGCAGCGAGTTCTGCCCTGACTTAACGGATGGGATGCCGTCCACCTAAAGGCATCGGGTGTTTTTGGCACATGACCCCTGGCGCCTCCCAGCACTGGATGCTTCTCAAGCCCGGCCAAGTGGGAGACATGGGGCTGGTTTTCACATAACGGATTTTAGGGCTCACATCAGGCTCCCTTGGGGTGCCTCCAGCGTCCCTGTCTCTCTGCTCATTTCCCAGCAGGAAGTGCGTCCTGGTGAGTAGGAACTTAGTAGATGCTCATCATGTTTCCTAAAAAGTGAGTGACTGACGAATCAGTGCGTGTTGCCACCTCTTACATGTGGCCTGAAGGGGACATCGGTCTTGAGACAGAATCACTGGGTGAGAAGATCCCAGCATGGAATTCCTGGGGACCAGTGGGTGGCAGAGGGCAGGGGTGCAGCAGCTGAGGGAGGAGACGTGGCAGGCCCCGGTTGTCCCACAGGCACAGGGTCAGGGAGCCAATGAGAAAGGCACAGTCCTCGAAAGGTCCAGCCATGGCCGCACGTGTTAGCTGTGCCCGGAACTCAGGGTCCGTAACAGGAGACTGTGTGTTCGAGAAGCTCTGTGTTCCTTCATCCGGCTGCTGACTGATGGGTGGTCTCAGATTTACTGTGGACGGAGATGGAGCTGTGGTGTTACCGCTGCCCGCAATGTATTGGTATGTGGCATTGGAGAGCTGCATAGTTTGGTGCCGATGCATAAGGCGACGTAGGTCTGGAACAAGGGCAGACAAGCCCGAGGTGCCCGCCGGTGGAGTAGCAGCTGGGGCTGGGGGAGCAGCCGGGGGTCCCCCTTCCATCTCCCCTCACCTTAGTGTCAGTGACCGTCCTTATCTGCACACTGTCCATTCGGGAATGCGCTTCCACTGCCCCCACCATTTCATCTGATGCAGTGTCTCCCCCCCCCCGTCTCTCCCTCCCCAGAGCACAGAACGGCCCTGCGTGGGGGTGGCTCTGTGGCTCCTGAAGAAAGACTGAATGTGAGGCAAGGCCGTGGTCCCATCTGGACACAGTAATGACCACAGCTGACTCGCTACGACTGGGTGAACACAATGGACCACATGTACTAACTGATGATCTCTCTCGCTGAGATGGGCTAACTGCGCAGACAAACAGCCTGGCAGGCGGGCACCAGAGCAAGAGGTAGGTCCTGGGCCTCTCCTCCTGCCACTGAAAACACTGCGGGTCTAGTTCTGCCTTTGAGAACCGCACTGCCCCTTACAGTGACTCGGCGCATCGGAGCCACCGATCTTCCCGTTTTCTGGTCACTCCTCAGAGCTGACATATGCACCCTTACATCCAGAACACACACGTGTGCACATACACATCCCGGCACATGCACACGCCCCACTGAACTCCCCGCACATAATCCCACACTCCCGTATGCATGCCTGCACACTGGTGCACAGCACACAATGCAGGTCCACATGGGTGCACGGGCACATACCCTCACAGGTGCCTCACACATACTACATGTACACCTGTGTGGACATACAAACACTAACACTGACACACATGCACATGCTGTAGTGCGCCCCCCCCCATAACACTTGTGCGCCCACACACATACACACATGCACACGGACCCAATGCAGACGTCCATATGAGCTGCACCTCGGGAAAGAAGCAGCCGACTAGAGCAGTGGAACACACCTCTGTCGGAATTTCAGAAATGTGAGCTATAATGAAGAGGAATGGAGGGAATAGGGAGTGAACAGGTTTTCCAGTCCCTGGGAGGGGTGGCGATCTCCAGTTCAGTGCAGAGGGAAGGGTTTTCATGCCATGAAAGTTGTGGCGGGTGTGGCCCCAAAGCCTGCGCAGTGTGTGATCCTCTCACATACACAGCACCCCGCCGGGCTGAGCCATCTGGGCCAGGTCACGGGGGACAGAGACCAGCAGGCGTTCCAGTAACATCCCAGCGGGGACCCGGGACCAGCTCTTGGGTTCCCCTCAATATTCCATCTCAGAGCCAAGAGGGGGAGTGGGTTAAAATAGAGATCTCCCCATCAGAAATTCTATGTGATGTCTCACGGCAGATTCGCAGTCTGACAGCCGCCAGGGGCGCATGCTTCATGCATGTACCCGCTGCGTTTTAAGCGTGTCCGGGCACACAAAGGCCCAGGTATGTGCTCCCAGGGGCGTCTGCATGGAGGGGTTCAGCCGGCAGCCACCCTGCCCTGTGGATGCCCCACAAGGTGACAGAAAATGTACACAACAAAGGAGAAAGTCCCAAAGCTCAACGTGGAATACATGTTAATAATTGTTTCTCTACAGGAAGCAAGAGACCCGCGTTCTGTGGGCCTGCAGATAAAAGCGTCATTCTCTACCGCCCTCGTGTGGCAATGCCACAGAACAACCTCCGAGCGCTGCACACCCGCCTCCTCCCCAGAGGGCTAAGGGGTAACTGGCCGCACACATCCTCTGAGTGAGGACACCCCACGTTCACACGGAGACACACTCAAGTGCGTACGGAATTTGGGGTAAAACTAACAGTTGGAAACAGTTTGAATGTGGGGCAACAGGGAGAGGAGTGAACAAGAGAGCGGCAATGCCTCACAGCTAATGTCTTCAAGGGGATCTTACAAACACAATGTTAGAAAACAGCAAATCACAAGAGGGTAATTAATTACCCATGCTGCCATTCCTGTGAGCAGGGACCTCCCAGGCCAATGCAACGCAGACGGTGTAAGTAGACGCACGCTGGTCTGGGGAGCAGATCCAAAAAAACCTACCGGAATTGGGATGCCATGATATTTGTGGACGAAAGGGGCCACGTGCTAAGCTGACTACCCTGTTTCCCCGAAAATAAGACGGTGTCTTATATTAATGTTTGCTCCCAAAGATGCGCTAGGTCTTATTTTCAGGGGAAGTCTTATTCTTCCATGAAGTAGGTCTTATTTTTAGGGGATGTCTTACTTTCGGGGAAACAGGGTAGCTCAGGAAAGGTCTGCGCAGCGGCCTTGCAAACTTCAAGAGGCCTAAAGCAACCACGAAGGATGGTCTGAAATTAAAAGGTTAAGTCAGAAGCAGTTTATATAGCAGGCAGCCAGGTCCTAGGCCAGTACCTTCCCAGATGAATATCAACTCCAATCTCTATGAGCCTATGGTCTTTTTGCATCTAAAATAACATAATAACATAACCTGTGGAATGTCAGGGTAACTTATAACTCCCTTTTTTTTTCAGAGCCCTCAGGGCACAACCAGTGCATCCTTATTGTTGTCTGTTGTTGGCCTCATTGTTATTGTTTTCTGTTAATTGTTGACTGTTAACTCTCCTGCACTCACCTGTGTAAAAGAGGTATGTGTCTATCATTTCACTTTTTATCCAATCACCAAGGTTCCCAGTCCTGTCTCCCGCCTCCCTAATCCCTCACCAATGGATTTCAAGTAACCCCTTTGCTTGGAGTGTATAAAAGGAGGTGAGAAACCCCCATTCTCTGGAGCATTATCTTAATCCACTGAGCGCCTGCTGCCTGCCAATTGTCCACAGTTCGGTTCAAATGCACAAAAATTCCTCACAGATCTGAATGCTTCTTCCATTAACATATTACATGGCCCTTCAATAGCTCTGGGAAGAAGCAAAACCGATGCGATTTAGGGCGTAGCCAGAAGCCCTCACTGTGTTTACAGCATTTTACCTTCTTTACCGAAACTAAAAGTGGCATGAAGGCAGATGTAGGCTTGATTGTATGGCTCTACTCTTAGCTATGCCTTTTCCATCCCCCTCAAAAGCGCAGGTGACAGCACTTGGACCCCCAAGCCACACCCTGGTCCGAAGCTGTACCCACAGGAAGGAGATACAGGCCACAGACAGTGGGAGGGAGGGCATCGCACCCGCCTGGGGCAGACAGACCTGAGGCCGACGTCCATGGGCAGCACCTGTCCGTGACCTGGATGCCCATCAGGGGTTGTCAGGACAACCTGGGTGTGTCTAGTGAGGCCCCTGAGTCCTGGGGCCTCGTGGCTGAGGGACGCGAAGGGGAAGGGATGACTATGGGAAGGAAGGAGTCAATCTGGCACCCGGAGGGCCTGTGGCTGGGACTGGAGCGGAGAGGCGAGGGCCTGGGAACGGCAGATAACGGCCCCGGAGTTGGAGCCGGCGCGGGACACGCAGGCCATCCATCAGTGCCTCCGTCCATGAGACAGAGGAGCGCTGGGCACGGGGAAGGACACGTGGACGGCTCTGAGAGGACGGCTCGGTTTTCTCAGAGGGAACGACAGTGACAGGGCGAGAGGTGCGTGCACGGCGGAGATAAAGAGAAAGACGGCTCCCAGCTCACTGGCGCTCTGAGCAGTGAGAGAGCAGAGGAGGGAGGCTGTGGCCTGTGGGAGACGGAATGAAAGGAAGGGATCAGCTCTCTGTTTCCATGGGGGGGAGGGTCCCGGTCAAGAGGGGGAGGCGGGCCCCGAGTGACCCCCGACCCTAACCTGGGCCTCTGAGATGGTTCGTTCATTCACCAGCTGCTGCAGACTGCAGAAAGGTGCCCACTGCCCGCTAACCTGACAGTCTGCCTGTGAGATTTTGACAGCAGACTCGCCCCTCAACCAGAGGCCTCCTGCTTCCGGCAGAAGCACCAACGGCTGCTCACAGCCACCCCGAAAGCTGGAGGCCCTGATCCACCTCAGAGAGCCACGGGCCGGCCTCGGGGTTAACCTCAGACAAAGAGGCAGATGCTGGGCCTGACCTTCCTGGCGGCTCCTGCATCTCCCCAGACACCCCATCAGCAGCTGCCGGTCTCACTCACAGACTTCCAATGTGCTGTTCTGGCCACAGGCTGTGCCTCCTTGACCCACAGCATGGTTGTCTGTCCCTGACGGAGGGGACCTTTCAATGTCTTTCTCATTAGGCCAGTAGTCGGCCAACTCCTTCGTCAACAGAGCCAAATATCCACAGGACCACGATTGAAATTTCTTTGGAGAGCCCAATTTTTAAAATATATATATATATTTTATTGATTTTTTTACAGAGAGGAAGGGAGAGGGACAAAGCTAGAAACATTGGTAAGAGAGAGACATCAATCAGCTGCCTCCTGCACACCCCACATTGGAGACGTGCCTGCAACCAAGGTACATGCCCTTGACTGGAATCGAACCTGGGACCTTTCCGTCCACAGGCCGATGCTCTATCCACTGAGCCAAACCGGTTTCGGCCAGAGCCCAATTTTTTAAACTTAAACTTCTTCTAACGCCACTTCTTCAACATAGACTCGCCCAGACCGTGGCATTCTATGGAAGAACCACACTCAAGGGGCCAAAGAGCCGCAGGTGGCTCGTGAGCCGCCGTTTGCCAACCATGGTGTACCTCTCTGATTACACACCGGGCCACAGGCCCGCCCCTTACATCTATCTGCATTTGTCTGGCAGCCGAAATGACAACAGGGAGAATGTGTGTCCCAGACACAGTTTAAAAAACAACAATAAATGTGAGGACAGATCTCTCTGTCTCTGTCAGTCACCCCGGGGGAGCCCTGGGTCCCCAGTAAAGGGAGAACAGGCCAGACTCCCTTGTCAACAGTGGGTGATACTGAGCGAACCACTCCCTCATCCGGGTCCCATGCGTGCACCTGCCAGTGGGTAAGAGAGTGGCACCTGGGTGGCGGGTGCTGTGCCAGGTGGCCTCACACTGGCCTCCCTGGCCTTCTCTGCTTTCAGAAGGGGCCAGAGCTTCAGGACTACATCTCCCAGAGGCCCCTGGCCACTGCGGTCACAGCCCAGCCACAGGAGCAGCAGCAGGTGCAGCGAAGGGAGGAAGGAAGAAGCAGTCTCCATAGCAACAGAGCTAGTTTCCCAGTAAGACTGCCGTTCGCCTCCCCCTGCTAAACTTGTAGAAATGCAGGAGAGTCCCTAATTCAAATACACCCCTGTGCCTCACCCTCTCATTTTCTTTCTTTATATGTTATATATGTTAGTGATTTCAGAGAGGAAGGGGAGAGAGAGATAGAAAAGTCCATGATGAGAGGGAATCACTGATCGGCTGCCTCTTGGATGCCCCTTCCTGGGGATGGAGCCTGCAACCCGGGCATGTGCCCTTGACCAGAATCAATCCCCTAAATGATGCTCTATCCACTAAGCCACACCTGCCAGGACTGCCCTCTCATTCTTCAAGGAAGACACTGAGTTTCAGAGACACAGGAGACGAGTTCTCAGCCAGAGGACGAGAGGGGCACCGAGGGAGTCCCAGCTGCCTTCCTTCACCCCTTTATCACAGGAGGAAGAGAAAGCGGGAAAGGTTCTGCCGAAATCAGTCTCCAGTACCATCCCTGCACGTGGCTCACATACATCCCGCCGACTTTAACACGGATGTCAGCACCCCACCTTTCTAAACCACGCAGCCAGATTTCCAACTTTAAAGTATGTCAGAAGCATGTTACCCACTGAAGTCCGATCTTTCTTTCACATAAACGCTTGGGCCATGTTTCTCTCAAATACTCTAGAGAGAAAAATTCCTCTCTGCCCGCTGCATAACGTTTTCCCTGGTGACACGTGTGTTCGCGGCCGCATAAATGTGGGTCATAAAAACCCTGAATGTTGGCAGGTTACTGCACCCGGACGCACATCAGTAGTCGCTGGACAATGGCAGGGACCCTGTCTATGTGAGAAGCACAGAAATGGGGCACACGCCCCCCTCTCCCGGGGCTGCGTGACTGTATCTCACCCGCAAACCAGCAGCACCAGCCCATTTACTGGCACCCCCTCCCTGAAGCTGTGAAACCCCATTAGAGACCTGGGGTGACATCCTGGGCCAGGACCAAGAGGAAGAAACTTGGTGTCTGTCTATATCCACTTCTGAAGCCCCACCCCCACTCTAACACCATTAAACTAAAAGTCAGCAATGCGCAAAGCAGGCGGGAATGCATGACTGAATAAAGCAAAGCGGACCCATTAAATTGGAAGGTTCGTCTATCCGGCCTGTCCCTGGGTCCCCGCTGTCTCTGCTCAGGCTGTTTCAGGGGATTTGCAGGAACGGAGGCTCACATCCTCGGCTCCACAGCTGTGTCTCTCACTGACACTCGTCACCTGCTCCTCAGCGGCTTACTCACGGTGCCCGTGCGGCAGAAGGCTCTCTGGTTCTTGGCAAGGCGCATTTGACACCGGCTCCGGAGGTCAAATGCGCCTTGCCCTCCTGGGGGCGGGCATCGGCTCTGAGCCACAAGCAAATGCAAGAAGGGAAGAGTGGCTGGTGCGTAGGAGAGACAGCCAGCCGGCCCAGAAGATTGTCCCTAACCTCCGCCCGGCTGATGTGTCTCCCTGGGTCCAGCATCGTCCAGGGCACCAGGAGGTCACCAGGCCCCTGGGTTCCAGGCTCAACTCCCAGGAAGGGGCGTGCAGGAAGCAGCCGATCAGTGTTTCTCACATCGTTGTTTCTCTCTGCCTCTCCCTCTCTCTCTAAAAAAAAAAAAAAAAATCAATAAGAATATTAAAAACACATTACTACAATCATCCAGAAGATGGCCTGGAAGTGTTTAAATCCAAAGGGAAGGACTATGGGAGGCGAGCTGCAGCCAAAGAGGACGTGTAGACCATGGACACATTGGCTGCAGAAGGAAAGTCCTCTGGGGTGTGATGCTGGAATCTGCTCAAAATTCTTTTTTTAAAAAAAATATATTTTATTGATTTTTTTTACAGAGAAGAAGGGAGAGGGATAGAACATCGATAGAGAGTTAGAAACATCGATGAGAGAGAGACATCGATCAGCCGCCTCCTGCACGCTCCCGCACTGGGGATGTGCCCGCCACCAGGATACATGCCCTTGTCCGGAATCAAACCTGGGACCTTTCCGTCCGCAGGCCGACGCTCTATCCACTGAGCCAAACCGGTTTTGGTGGAATCTGATAAAAATTCTGTTCGGATTCAAGAATGATCGCTACACAGTAGCAACCCCTGTAAGAACACTAAGAAGCTTTTTCTTAAATTGTATGATTAGTTACTTTCTCCTTCCACTGATAATTATGACTGGATTCATAAATTACACTGATTCAAAACCATACACAAAGTAAGCGTTTATCAATTCTTCCACGCTCGGATTGTGCAATCATTTTACGCACCGTCTCTCTGATGTTACATCTTCATTAAAATATTTCAGTGGCTTTACGGTTTACATTTCCTTTCTGAGGCCCCTCTAGCTTCCAGTCATGTTACGAACACGTTATAACTCTCTCTCTGCCTCACTCCAGCCGGGTGTCGGCGCTCGGTGAAGGCTTCAAACACCCATTAAGCTCCCGTCGCTCAGAAATCTCGCAACGACTCAACCCTCGGGTAGTAATAAAGCATTTGAAAATGCAATCTTATGTTCAACACAACCTTCAAACGCGATTGCAGCCAATAAGAAAAATCTCCAACTTACAAAAGTCTCCGAACTACAGAATTCTCTATTAAAGAGCAGACAAAAAACCCAGCCACCAGAAACACGGACAATTTAATTTGGTGCCGCAGCGGCGGCAGTGACAGCCTGAAAAATGGTCCTTCTGCAGAAAGCAATCTCCTGCCTGCGCCCACAGCAGGGGGACGTCCAGGGACCTTCCTCTCCCAATGGGGGTACCTTCTCCTTCTCCCCAACAGAGGGTGCGGGCAGCTCCCCTCTGCACACCAGCGACGGCAAAGGTCACGCAGGAGACCAGCCTGTTTTGTGCCCTGCGCCCCGGAAAAACACTGGATCCTGCTGTGATAAGAGGACGTTTATCACTATGGCTAGAAGGCCGCTCTTCACATGCATGGGGAGACACCCCCCAAAAAAATATTCTATAGGGGCTGCCTCAAGGCCTGCTCACCCTCCACCTCCCTCCCTTCTCCATTCCCTAGTTTTAAAAAATTGTGCTGAAATGTACATAGCATAGCCTGGCTGGTGTGGCTCAGCGGTTGAGTGTTGACCTACGAACCCGAGGTCACCTTTTGAATCCTAGTCAGAGCACATGCCCCGGGTTGTGGGCTCCATCCCCAGGAGTGGGCGTGCAGGAGGCAGCCAGTCAATGATTCTCTCTCATCATTGATGTTTCTGTCTCTCTCTCCCTCTCCCTTCCTCTCTGACATCAATACAAACGCCAGGCATGTGCTCTGACTGGGAATGGAATGGTGACCTCCTGGTTCGTAGGTCGTGGCTCCACCGCTGAGCCACACCGGCCGGGCCAGGCAGACAGTCCTCAGGGCTCACCTAGGCAGGCAGGTGCAGGGGAAGGAGACTTTGAGATCAAGCAATCAATCACGGTGGGTAATTAAACATGGGCGGAGTTGCCCTGTTTCCGGCCCTCATGGGGAGTCACTGGCCTGGAAGAGGTGAGTTTGGTGCCCGCCCTCTGGCACCTGCCCTCTGGCACCCGGAGGTCTCCACATACACAGGCGCTTTCAGCAAACCTCTGACCCTTCGGATGATGAATCCACATTCAAACACGCACGTTGCTGATTCGGAGGCATGAATCACTTTAAACTGCGCTAATGAATAACTCATCACGGTTGGGGAATTCTTGTTAAATTTTCAAAACCAAATTTATCTTTTCCGAGACAAGGAACCTCAGCCATCCATTCAGGCCGTGGGAATGATCTCTTACATCCAGTGACATTTGGCACCACAAAAATGTCATCTTTGAATGCCTTGTCCTGGGGACCATTTCCAGATTAGAACTGGAAAAATAGCCCGGCTGGCCTGGCTCAGTGGTTGAGCATTTATCTCTGAACCACTCAGGGCACATGCCCGGATTGCTAGGGGCAGCCCATCAATGATTCTCTCTCATCAGTGAAGTTTCTATCGCTCTCTCCCCTCCCTTCCTCTCTGACATCAATAAAAATCTCTCATTTTTTAAAAGAACTAGAAAAACAGCAGTGCTAGAGTCTCTTAGGCACATACTACATTTGGGATCCACAGCATGCCACCTGGGATATAATTCCTCCAGCACATACCTTCTCCCTCCCTCTGTCACCTGTCCCTCTTCCTGACTGTCCTTTTTCTGTCTGTCCAGCCTGTTCTTGAACCCTCCTGCTCAGCATCACTGTATGCTCTTCCCCAAAGAGTCCAGCAGAGGGCAGATGCTCTTTGCTGAAATTTTATAAATCTGCACAAAATTGAGATGTTCAGCCCTGCTTTTAGATGTGGGGTTTTGACACATGTCTGGGTCCCTAAATGTCCCTCTTCTCCTTGAAGCTCCAAGTAGTTGACAAACCACGTGACTATACCAGGGACCGAGGGTCTTGTTTTATTCTTCCTTCTGCACCTGGGACCCCAAAGTGTGTTTCTATTTCCCACAGCCTTTGCGAGAGACATCACCTTCCAGAAAAGCTCTGGTCCGTATTGCCTCACAAGCTTGCCCTCACCATCCACTTTGTACTCTATACTGATTACTTCTAGAACAGACTTAGATATAACTGGCTCTATCACATTGGTTGAGTGAATAAATGGGTATCTGGGGACATATGGATAAAGATGTATCTACAAGAGATCCCTCCGCCCGGCCGGAGTGGCTCAGTGGTGAAGTGTCAACCTCTGAACCTGGAGCACACAGTTCTACTCCAGGTCAGGGCATATGCCCAGGTTGCAGGCTCAATCCCCAATAGGGAGCGTGCAGGAGGCAGCTGATTGACCATTCTCTCTCATCCATGTTTCTATCTTCCTCCCCCTCTCCCTCCCCCTCTGAAATAAAAAAGAAAAAATGTATTTTTGAAAAACTTGTTTGAAGTAAAAAAGTAAAAGTGATTCCCTACCATCGCAATTGCCCGATCGGATGGCATATCCATTTCAAATCCGATCCTCTCTGATGAATTCTCCTCTGAAACGGCGAGGCCCATTTACAGTCCCGCGGTGCATGGAAACGTTTGTTTTTCTGCAACTTAATGAACTCGGTACATTGCTGGTTGGAGTCATTTTTGCCCATCTAATAGCCCAAGAAATCTTACTTCGCATTAAATTGCATTTTCTAGATTACTTGTGGGTTGAGCGTATCTTCTTCGTATATTTGCGGAATGCCATTTGTATTTCTTAATGGCCACTGCGACGACGAGGCAGACTTTCAGAATTCCAGATCGACCCTCTGGTTCCCGGGACAGGCTACAACGTAAGCGCCACTTGGAGCAGAGAGGACTCGGGCTAATTCTCTCCTGCTTCCTCTACATTAGCCCCATGGATGGAGAGCCACACACAGGATGCACAGTGTGTGGACCTAGAAAACAGGGGAGTCTGCAGATAGTCCAGACCTAGAGAGTGCCCTTTCCTGTCTTTTTAAGATATAGTTTCTATTGATTTCAGAGAAGAAGAGAGAGGGAGAGAGAGAGGGAAACATCAATAATGAGAGAGAATCACGGATCGGCTGCTTCCTGCACGCGTCCTTCCCATTGGATCATCAAAACTCTGTGCCTGACTTAGAATCTGAGTCCATCTGCTCCCAGTTTCACTGCTGAGGGAGCCCCAGTGTCTGGGTTTCACTCCTCCCTCCTCCATCCCCCATTTTAGGAACTGTAGTCTCTGCCCCTGGGGGTGGAGCTGAGAGGGGCAGTGAGGGAAGAAGGAGGGACAAAGGGTCCCTGATTGGTGGATCCTGCAGGAGATGGGCAGGGACTGAGAGCCGGCTCCCATGGGCTGCAGGTGCTCCTGGCCCCCTCCCCCTGAAACATGTAAATGCGGGGACCCTGCATCCACTCAGTTCCACTCCCAGAAGGTTCATGGAAGAGCATCCCACAATGGTTTCCAGAAGAGGGTCTGATGCTGATCACGTGGGTGCTGACTCCTGCTGTGTGACACCTCAATGTGACAGCCAAACCCCCCTCTCAACTCCGACCTGCTCCTGTGGGGGTTGCATAGCTGTCACCTCTAAATGCAGGAAGCTGAGCGGCCCCTCTTGATCTTGGGCCTTCTCACTAGCCCGAAGCATGTGCTTTCTTTCTTTCTTTTTTTTAAAATATATATTTTATTAATTTTTTACAGAGAGGAAGGGAGAGGGATAGAGAGTTAGAAACATCGATGAGAGAAAGCCATGGGCCAGCCGCCTCCTGCACGCCCTCTACTGGAGATGCACCTGCAACCAAGGTACATTCCCTTGACGGGAATCGTACCTGGAACCCTTCATTCCGCAGGCCGACGCTCTATCCACTTAGCCAAACCGGTCTCGGCAGCATGTGCTTTCTCACCACGGGGATGGGCAAGGGTTTCAGCTCAGCGATGGTGCCCTTCGGTCCGCCCAACCCCAGTCCCCCAGGGATGCGGATGAGGACTGAGCTGGGCCCTCTTGCCATTTCCTGTCTCCAGGAAGGATTCCCCTCTCCTGTCTGGGCGCTGCGTTTGAGCCTCCGCACGAACAGGATGTGCCACACGCCGACTCCCTGGCAAAAGCTGTCCTTCTCGAGGCATTTCGGTCAGCACCCAGGTTAAAATTCCCACACAAGCTCCCCACGTTTCCCTGGGGGTCACTCGTTCCAGGACAGCAGCCCCAACCCCAAAATAATGCAGCCTCCGATGAGAGCCTTTTGTTCCCAGCTTTGCTCCTGATTATTCCATGTACAGCTGACGGTTGACTCCGTCTGGAATTTATATGATGTCTTTTGCGATACCTTTCATCTAATTTCATTTTTTTCCCAAATGAAAGCCAGTTGGAGTTGTAATGGCCACACTTTTCCCCGCGGATGAGAAATGCTGTCTGTTTCTCATCTAGTAGGAGTCAAACCTGGTCATACTGGTTTTATTTCTCTCTCTCTCTCAATATTTTTATTGATTTCAGAGAGGAATGGAAGGGGAGGGAGAGAGAGAAACATTAACGATGAGAGAGAATCATTGACCAGCTGCCTCCTGCACACTCTCTACTGGGGATTGAACCTACAGCCCTGGCCTGTGCCCTGACCAGGAATCACGCTGTGACCTCCTGGTTCACAGGTCGACGCTCCACCCCTGAGCCACACCTCATTGTGGAGCTGTTCTGTTTCTTGGTTAGCAGTGACCAACCTCTGTCCACAAGGTCAAGTTTAGTCTCTGCTCCGAGCACCTCTCTGGGCTGCGACCCACTAATTCGACAGAATGGGCGCCTCGGTATCACAACTCCTACGCATTTCCTGTTCCACACTCTACACTCAACAGCAGACAACACAGACAAAGCCTGTGGCAAACTATCAGACCGTTTACACATCGGTATGCTATTATTTCTAACCTTTTATTTTAAAAACACATTTTCAAAATCCAGAGTGAAGGGTCATTGTCAAACACAGAGCTAACTAGGCAAGTCTCGCATCTATTTCCAAACTCTGTACTTAGCGGGATGAAAATTGTCCGCTGCGAGTCGCTCCCTGTAAAACCCATTTATGCAGGAGAATTATATACGACCTTCTCTTTCATCCCAGCAATATACGGTCTAATAAATGTCAACTTGCGAGTCCTCTGACATTGTATCCGTCTGTGGTTTGAAATCGCGCAAGACAGACAATGCGTTTTAACACGTTTGTCCCGGATTCAGCGAGTCTGCTGAGCTGGGATAACGGAGCCGTGATGAGATGACACAAATGTTGTTACAGTTGCAATAAACCGATTGTTGTTTTCCCCCCGCGCGGGGAGGGAGACCAGGGGGCCGGCAGATATCAGGAAACTGTTTTTGTCAGATTCATTCTGCAGGCAGCGTTTACATGGTTTCACGTTTTTAAATAATGATTCAGGATGAATGCACTGAGCAGTTCTCACCGAGCCAGGCGAGAAGAAGAGGAGGAGGAGGAGAAAGAGAAAGAGAAGGAGGAGAAAGAAGAAGGGGCAGCTGATTCCTTGGGTGAGTGGCTCTCGGTGAGACTGCTTGGATGCAACATGATGAGAGTACCCTCCTGTGCCATCAGCCACACGTGTTCCCAACAACCATAGACAGGGATGGGGACATCGTTAAACACCACACGGCCACCTGCCACCTGGAAGCTGGGGTCAGGCTTGGCAGATGAAAACAAAGTCCCTTTACCACGTGTGTGGCTTACCATGTGGTCTGGGGAGCCGTTCATGTGACCGTTTCTCCTGAGCATGTCTACAAGGATCCGTGAAAGGATTCAGGAAGAGTGTGTGTGTGGTGGGGAGAGCAAGGGGATAATTAAAAAGCGTTTCCATTCACCTCGGCTTGGCAGCTCGGTAGCTTTGAGGAACGTGGCGGCAGCTAAGGTCTTATTTTTTAAACACACACCTTTTAAACACACACCGGCATGCCACACCCAGTGATGGCTCCGATGTGGAGGCGGATGGGCAGGAGGAACCCACCCCTAGTTTCTGGCTACAGGTGGACGCAATGGCCAGGTGCAGGGATGATGGGGTGAGGGGCAGTCCCTGGAGATAGGGGTTTGAAATTCCAGAGCAACATGGCTGGAGGTGCCTCTTTGGAGCCAGCACTTTGTAGATCGTGTGATTGCATTTGCCTGATCTTTGCTTTCTTCATCTGTATTGATCGCCAGGATCCATAAAGATGTTGAAAAGGTCAAGGTAATACTCAGTACAAGGTTTCTCAGAGTCTGGTCCTTCCACCAGTCAAATCAGAATCACCTTGGTGTTTGCATATAAGTCAGCGCAATGCCCAGAGCCAGGCACTCTGATGGGACGTGGTGCGTGATCAGGCCCCGGATCTGTGCCCTGGACCAGCTCCCTGGACGCCGAGGCCCAGCAGGCTTTGCAGCGCGGCCTCCATGTTGCCATGGCATCCTGAGCCTTCAGAAGGGCCGCAGCCAATCACAGCAGGTTGCCTGTGATGGACAACCAATCACAACAGATTGCCTGTGGTGGTAGGCGGATTGCAGTGGAAGAATGTGGACTAATCTTCCCCAGTGTCTAGTTGATTCTTCTTCCTCTTCCTCTTCTTCTTCTTTCTTCCTTCTTCTTCTTCCTCCTCCTCCTCCTCCTTCTCTTCTTCCTCTTCCTCTTCTTCTTTTCCCTCCTCCTTTTCTTCCTCTTCTTCCTCTTCTTCCTCTTCTTCCTTCTCCTCCTCCTCTTCTTCTTCTTCATCATCATCATCATCACCATGGCTGTTTATGTCAAGCCCCTGTAACATCATTCTGACCATACTGTGTCTCACCTAACGCCATGGAATACTGGGGTTCTCAGAGGGGCACACAGAGGAGCCCTGTGACCAGTTCCCACCAGAGCTTGGGCTCCAACCTTCATTGTCTGCAGGCTCCTCGGTTCCTCTGGAACCCCATCACTCAGGGCCTCGGCACAGACCCTGCTCCCAGCCTCTCTCCCGGGAGGCTCCCGCCCCCACCCCCAGCCCCCCAACGCTGAAGCTGCTCTGAGGCGGACGCATCCATGCGGTGCTAGACTTCCATCTGCCTCCTCTTCCTTATGTTTAAAGAAAGACACTAATGAGAGTAAACAGCTGGGTTCTGCATTCCGTTTGTGAACATTAACAAAAGTTTAATTTTATATGGTTTCTGGGGAACCGTATTATATTCTCAAGAAAAGAGACGCTCGTCCTGTTCATCTTTAAGTATATTTTCCCCAAATGTGCACACGTGGGAAGACCTTCTCAAGTGAAAGGCCCCCGTGAAAACACTCCGCACTCCGCAGCAAGTCGCTGCGCACGCCACCCTGTGCACAGCCTTGGGTCATACGAGTTCCAACTATGTTAATTCTGAAAACATGGGGAATCTGAACAGATCGTCTGAAGGAGAAGGTAGGAGCAAAGATAGAAATGAGCTACTTGGTATAAATGAAACTGTACTTGATTATCATTGTCATTTAGTTCTCTTTAAGGTACAGCACCGTGTTTAAAGCTCAGACATATCCATTAGCTATTTGTTTCTGGCAATCGGTAAGAGAGGTCATTACCACTTCCATCTTACAACCGGCGCCCTATGTACAGAAGTGACTTGCCTAAAGTTGGGCAGGAAGTGCTGAAATATATTGATTTCAGAGAGGAAGGGAGAGGGAGAGAGAAAGAGAAACATCCATGATGAAAGAGAATCATTGATCGGCTGCCTCCTGCACGCCCCTCACTGGGCATTGCACTCTCAATGCCCATCCACCGGGCCACACCAGCTGGGCCTAAAAGCACATCTTGATTTTACAATTGACCAGTAGGGCGGGCTTATGAGGACCAGAACCTGATGAAAAACAATTATGATTGGCAGGGAACAAAGGCTGTCAGATATTAAAACATTCGGGATGCTCACCCTCCACAAATGGCAGGAAAACGGAAAGCAAGATGAGGTTGAAACAATACTGTCACCCCGAAGTCCTGCTGGGGCTCTCAGCCCACTTGAGAAGTGGAAACAGCTTAAGAGAAGACAATTAGTTGCCCTGAACCACCCAGTAACTTAAGGCGAAATTCACAGTGCTCTGAGGATCTCATGTGGGTGTCTGGAGTTGGTGGGAAATAATATTTCAAAGTCAGGAACCATCACCAGCATGCTTACTTTTAAAATATATATATATTTTATTGATTTTTTACAGAGAGGAAGGGAGAGAGATAGAAAGTCAGAAATATTGATGAGAAAGAGACATCAATCAGCCACCTCCTACACGCCCCACAGTGGAGATGTGCCCACAAGCAAGGTACATGCCCCCGACCGGAATCGAACCTGGGACCTTTCAGTCCGCAAGCCAAACCGGTCTCAGCAGAAGGCTTACTTTTAATACTCTGTCATTGTCACGCACGTCCAATGGGAAACACTGTCCCGCTGATATAAATATGTATAACCCTCTGTCTACACCTGTGGGTGTCTATGTCTATATATAGGGAGATATGTCTATGTCTGTATCTGCCTGTCTAAACCTATATCCTCTTTCCCTTAAAGTTTAATGAGTGGCAACATTTATAATTCCTAGAACGCGTTCGCTTCCCCCTGTGCGATTGATTAGAGTCTGAAAAAAAAAGAATAGAGAGAGTGCATTTCCTTTTGAAAAGCTGAGCGTTCAATAAAGCGGGGACGGATATTCTATTTCGGTCCTGTCTCCAGTAGAATGGTCCGGAACGAGAGCCGTGTCCGCCCCGGCCTGGGCCTGCCTTTCATTAGAGTGCCGGCGTGATCTGCAGAGACCTGGGACGTGGATTGTTATTATTGGGCACCGAGGTTCAAAGGACGGACCGTCGGATCGGTGGACGGTGATTCTGTTTGAAGTCCCCAAGCCGGCTGCTTTCTTCATCTTGATAACAACAATCCTCCAGCCTTTGTTCTTGGGGATTTCTCTTTATTAAATGGTTGATGAAAACAGAAAGCCACCCGTGTCCTCATCCCAGGGTCTGCCGGCCCGGTGACACGCCATCTGCGTGCGGAAAACTCGCTGGCTCTCCGAAATGACTGAGGTGTGATGGCAATGGCACCTCCAGAGCCCTGTGTGACACCCCCAGGGAAGGAGCTGCGACTGGCAGGCTGGTTCTCCTTTTACAAAAAATGTCCAGCATGCAGTTCGGCTTCAATTCTAATTGGAGATCATAATACGTGGAAGTTTTATATCGATTTTATTTGAATTAATTTTAAGAAGCATCTCATCGAGAGCAAAAAAATAAAAAATAAAATAAGGTGGATAAAAATATCTGCTTGTCAATTTTTTTTTACTGACATTTACATCCTGGTTCTGCAGTGCTTTATTTAAAAAGCGAAAAAATGCAGTTGCTTTTGAGCATAAATGCCCTCCGATTTAAAACGTCCTTGTTTTTCCTTGAGGGGTAATCATTTTGGCCGTGTCTTTACTCTAGCTGGTAAAGTGCACCTTGTTTTCTAAAATGGTGAATGGCTGCAGAAACATAGGACATGATCTTTTTATTCCTCCCCCAAGGACATGCTGATTGATTTTCCCGAGAGAAGAAGAGGGGGAGAGAGAGAAAGAAACATCAATCGGTCGCCTCCTGACTATGTCCTGACAGGGAATCGAACCGAAACCTTTTGGTACAAAGGATGATGCTGAAAACAACAGCCACACTGGCTCTGCATGAATTTTTAAAAATTTCTTTTACAAAGGACTCTCTATTTAATGTGTGTGTGTGTGTGTGTGTGTGTGTGTGTGTGTGTGTGTTTGATTCAGAGAGGGAGAGGGAGAGAGAGAAAGGTCAAGGTTAAAATCAATGATCACTTCCTTCTTGCACGCCCCCTAGAGGGGATTGAGCTCAAAACCCAGGCATGTGCCCTGACCAGGATTCGATCCGTGACCTCCTGGTTCATAGGTGGAGCCTCAACCACTGAGCAACAGTGGCCATGCCATAATATGGGAGGGGGTTTTGTTGTTGTTTTTTATAGAGAGGAAGGCTCTGGGAGGCATGGAGAGTTAGAAACATCCATGAGAGAGAGAGAGATCCATCAGCTGCCTCCTGCACACTCCCCACTAGGAATGTGCCCACAACCAAGATACAAAGATACATGCCCTTGACCGGCATCAAATCTGAGACCTTTCGTTCTGCAGGCCGATGCACTATCCACTGAGCCAAACCGGTTTTGGCAAGAATGTGATTTTTAAAGCAACTTTTACGTTTGCTTTTCTGGAACTTTATCCAGTCTGAACAGAAATGCCCACTAGAGGTCGCACCAGGCTGGGAGATTTCCGATCCCTGCAGTGGGATGGCATTTATTCAATATCCGGGCCCTGGCTGCTTCTGAGGAACCTCTTCGGCCTCTGACCGGGGAGGGAGCCCCACCGGGCACCTACTTTATTCTACGGGAGCGTCACCTGGTCTCTGGACAAGTTTCCTGCTTCTGGGTGAGGCTGGAGACCAGGTACCCCAGTGAAGACAGAGGCCTCGTGGGGGCACACCTTCCCGAACCCCAGCAGCCTCTCAACAGGAACAGTGAGCATCACAGGAGCCCAGCCCCGCTGCTATCCAACCACAGACATGTAGAAAGACTGTAACTCAAAGCAAGCACTGGCTTGGGCAAACCCGAAGACAACCTTTTGATCTGCAGATACATTAACCTTCTTTGCTATGTCACATGCATTTCCAGGAGCATGCCCCATGCGTGGCATGCACACTCAGCTCGTCACGATGCGGGATTTCACATGATGAGCCGTGTGTGTGCAGACAAAGCGGTGCTTGAGAGTGTTCCCGGCGAACACTATGCTGTCCTTCGCTGTGTGAGTCTTAGCGCTTGGCGTTAAAATGCCAGCTTGGCAACCTTCGCCCCGCCTTCATGCCCACCCCGGTGCCAGGCAGAATGGAGGTGACCACTGACAGGGCACGCTGAGCTTACCGCCCGTGCTGAGGGCGGTCACCCCGTGTGTGTACCAATCCTGGGAAGCCAGATTAATCCTTTGACGTGGCCCAAAGAAACCCGAAAACCAAGTAAAGAACAAAGAGACAATGTTAAGTGGGTGATCCAGAAACCCCATCAGGAAAGTAGACAAGAAAACATCAGTGAAACCATGACTTCCCGCTGGCGCCAGACCAGTGACCCCTACGAAGGCATTTCCTCCACTTCCCCATCGCTTTTGGTGATTCCCTGTGCACACACTTGTGGGGAACATGGGGATCATCTGAAACCCAATCAGCCCCCTTCCCGTGAGCGGGGAACGGAGAGGAGGAGGAGGAAGCGCCCCAGGGGACTTCATCAGCCTCGGCATTCATGCAGGAGCCCACGCCGGTTCCCAGACAAGGGAAGTCACAGGGGCCCGAGTGCCCCGTTTTCTCTTAAAGCCACAGGAAGCTTGTTTCCATCCTGCCTCTAAGGGGGACAGCCCACACCCCCTTCAGGGGCTCCTCCTCATTGCCCCACAGTGAGGTCCTGGGGAGTCCCTGGCACCACTCAAACCCAAGGTCAAATGTGCCCCAGGTGATGCCAGTCCCGGGCAGGATTTTGTGTCCCTGGCAAAGGCCAGACTCAGTGGGACCTCACCTGGCAATCATGGCTAATAAGGGCGCATTCTTCCCACGCAACCCATGTTTCAGCAAGAGCCAGAAAGGTAGGCTTGTACACTAGCACGGATATTTAGACCCTGAGCCCCACCGTGTTCCCTAGTGGTTAGAGTGTAGTCCCCAAGCGGGAAGGGTTTGGGTTTGATTCCCAGTCAAGGGCCTGTTGCAGGTTTGATTCCTGGCCCCAGTTGGGGTGAGTCAGGGAGGCAGCCAGTTAAGGTGCCTCTTTCAGATCCATGTTATCTCTGTTATCTCTCTCTCTCTCTCTCTCTCTTCCTCCCCCCGCCCCCTTTTTCTTTCTCCTCCCCTGCCACTCTCTCTAAAAATATCAATGGGAAAAAAATGTCTTCAGCCAAAACCGGTTTGGCTCAGTGGATAGAGCGTCGGCCTGCAGACTGAAAGGTCCCGGGTTCGATTCCGGTCAAGGGCATGTATCCTGGTTGCGGGCACGTCCCCAGTAGGGGGTGTGCAGGAGGTGGCTGATCGATGTCTCTCTCTGTCATCGATCTTTCCAACTCTCTATCCTTCTCTCTTCCTCTCTGTAAGAAATCAATAAAATATATTTTTTAAAAAATGTCTTCAGATGAGGATTAACAACAAAGGAATATTTAGACGGAGACAGGTTATAACCCCTGGGACCAGTGGACTGCAGGCTACTCATTTCGATCCCTTTGACCCGTGAGGCTATGACGGCGAAGAACACAGACGTAACGTACTAATAAGAGATGTGTACTGTACTTGGGAGGGCCCATTAAAGCAGTGGTTCTCCACCTTCCTCATGCCGAGACCCTTTAACACAGTTTCTCATACTGTGGTGACCCCTAACCATAAAATGATTTTCCTTCCTCCATCATAACTGTCATTTTGCCACTGTTAGGAATCATAATGTAAATATCTGTGTTTTCCGATGGTCTTAGGTGACCCTGCTAGCAGTTCTCAGCCTGCGGGTAGGTTTTAGTTCTTCCTTGGATGTTTGGTAAATCTCCCCTGTGTAGCTGTCTGGCCCTGGGCTTTTGTTAGCTGGAAGCTTTTTGATGACTGCTTCAATTTCTTCCATAGTTCTTGGCCTATTGAGATGTTTAGAATCTTCCTGATTGAGTTTTGGAAGGTTGTATTTTTCTAGGAATATGTCCATTTCTTTTTTTTTTTTTTTTTTTTTTTTTTTTTTTTTTTTTTTTTTTTTTTTTTTTTTTTTTTTTTTTTTTTTTTTTTTTTTTTTTTTTTTTTTTTTTTTTTTTTTTTTTTTTTTTTTTTTTTTTTTTTTTTTTTTTTTTTTTTTTTTTTTTTTTTTTTTTTTTTTTTTTTTTTTTTTTTTTTTTTTTTGGTCTCTATGTCATTTATTTCTGCTTGAATCTTTATTATCTCCTTTCTTCTGCTCACTCTGGGCTTTTCTTGTTGCCCTCTAATTCTTTGCGTTGTAGCATTAGTTGATTTACTACCCTTTTTTTCTTGTTTTTTTGAGATAGGCGTGGAGAGCTATAAACTTCCCTCTTGGGACTGCTTTCATTGTGTCCCAGAGGTGTTGGATCGTTGTGTTTTTATTGTCATTAATTTCCAGAAGGTTTTTAATTTCTTCTTTGACCTCATTGGTAACCCAATCAATATTTAATAACATGCTATCCGGCTTCCAAGTGTTAGAGTGTTTTGGATTGTTTTTAATGTAGTTTGTTTCTAAGATTAGGCCATTGTGGTCTGAAAAGATGCTTGGTATGTTTTCACTCTTCTTGAATTTGGGGAGACTTTGCTTGTGACCCAGTATGTGGTCAATTTTTGAAAAAGTACCATGTGCACTTGAGAGGAATGTGTATTCCACAGCTGTAGGGTGAAATGTTCTGAAGATGTCAATGAAGTCCACCTGATCTAGTGAGTCATTTAGGATTGTTGTTATTTTGCTGATTTTTGCCTAGAGCAGTGGTTCTCAACCTTCCCAATGCTGCTATCCTTGCATACAGTTCCTCATGTGGTGGTGACCCCAACCATGAAATTTTGCTACTGTTATGCATCGTGATGTAAATATCTACATTTTCCGATGGTCTTAGGCGACCCCTGTGAAAGGGTCATTCGACTTCCAAAGGGCTCTCAACCCACAGGTTGAGAACTGCTGGTCTAGAGGATTTATCCAGTGATGTCAGTGGTATATTAAAGTTCCCTACTATGATTGTTTTAGTGTCTATCTCTCTCTTGATATCTTCCAGATTTTTTATGTATTTGGGTGCTTCTGCATTGGGTGCATATATGTTTACCAGAGTTATATCTTCTTATTGAATTGCTCCCTTTAGTGGCCTTCCCTATCTTTTGTTATGGCCTTCACTCTGAGGTCTATTTTGTTAGATATAAGTATTACTACCCCAGCTTTTTTTTTCATTTCCATTTGCCTGAAAGATATTTTTCTATCCCTTCACTTTCAGTCTGTGTGAGTCTCTTGTTCTGAGGTGGGTCTCTTATACACAGCATATATATGGGTCATGTTTTTTTTTTAATTCATTCAGCCACTCGGTGTCTTTTGATTGGAGCATTTATTCCGTTCACATTTAAAGTTCTTATTGAAAGGTACTTGTTTGTAGCCATTTTTATTTTTTGAAGCTCTGTTCTTCTTGCCTTTTTGTTTCTTCTTTTTATAGCCTTCCCTTTGGCATTTCTTGCACTGCCGGTTTGGTAGCGATAAACTCCTGTAGCTTTTTTATGTCTGTGAAGCTCCTGATTTCCCCTTCAATTTTGATTGATAGTCTTGCTGGATAGAGTATTATTGTATTGAGTCCCTTGCTTTGTATCACTTTGTATATCTCTTTCAATTCCTTTCTAGCTAGATGTGTTTCTGTTGAGAAATCACTTGATAATCTGATGGGAAATCCTTTGTAGGTAACTCTCTGTCTCTCTCTTACAGCCTTTAATATTCTCTCTTTGTCAATAACATTTGCCATTGTAATTATGGCGTGTCTTGATGTTTGTCTTTTGGGATCCATCTTGCTTGGAACTCTTTGTACTTGAGTAACTTTTTTCTTCCCCATATCAGGGAAGTTTTCTGTCATTATTTCTTCAAATAAATTTTCTAATCCTTCTTTTCTTGTCCTTCTGGCAGCTTTATTATATGTACATTATTTCGTTTTGCATTGTCCCAAAGCTCCCTTAGGCTCTCCTCCTGCTTTTTAATTTTTTTTCTCTAGTTGCTGTTCAGATTGGGCTTCTAACTCACTGATTAGGTCCTCTGCTTCTTCTAGTCTATGGTTGAAGCCCTCCATGATGTTTTTAATTGTAGCTATATATTTTTCATTTCTTCCTGATTTTTGCATAAGTTGTTGATTTTCTTGTCCATCCGGTGTATGAAATGTATGACCTGAATTCTTTTTCTGTCGTGTTGCATGCTTCCATTTAACTTATTCCCTTACTTGGTGGTTCCGCCTTTTCTTTCTTCTGGGGATTGCTTCATCGTCTCCCCATTCTGTCACCAGAAGGTTCAGATGTTGAGTTGCAGGGTCCTGGACCATGCGCAGTGGGAGTTTTGCACCCTCCAAGTGTCACTGGAGAGCACTGATACCTAGGCATGAGGTTGCTGTGGGTTGGTGGGAGCCACACTCGTCCTGGGTCAGAGTCACAGGTGTGCTTGGTGTGGCCTCGTGTGTGCACCTAGAATCAGGGACCCTGCCTGCATCACATTGAAACAGAGAACCCACTGGTGTGTGCCAAAAGTCAAAGTCCCCTATTGCTTGCCAGGAGTCAGAGGCTCCCTGTGTCCTTGCTGAGAATTGAATATCAGAGTCTACCTCACACTGAGAGTCAGGTCTCTGTATGCACATGCAATAAGAATTGGAGTCACTGGCTCTTAGTGTGAATATACTGGGAATCAGGGATCTCAGGCGCACGTAATAAGGAACAGGGTCTAGTCACTGGTGGTCAATGCTGCCTCTTGTGTGCAGATTCAGGGTCCCCAATCTGCCCGGGAGATCAGGTTGCTCAGTCGCACTGTGTTGGCAGGAGGTCCACTTCTGCCCTGCAGTAAGCAGCCTTCTGTGTGTGCTTGCCCTGAATCAAAGTCAGGTGGCACTGCCCCTTAGTGTGGGTGTGGGGCCTGGTCACGTGGGTGTGCACTGTGGAAAGCAAACTCCCTGTGTCCATGTACCCGGGCTCAAATTCAGTGCTGCCTTCCTGTGTGGGCCCAGGATCTGGTCGTGGGGAACAAACTCCCCGGGTTTGCACCCCCAGGCTCAAATTCAGGACTGTTGCCTGCCTGGGCAAGGAGATGAGTCTCAGGAAACAAATTCCCTGAGTTTGCAAGTCCAGGTTCAAGTTCAGCGCTATCTCCCTGCCCTGTGTGGGCGTAGGATCTGTTCGCAAAAACTGCCTCCCTAGGGATGAGCAGATAGGCTCAGTTCTGCTCAGTCTCACTGCCTGGGCGTGGAGACTAGTCATGGGAAACAAACTTCCTGTGTCTGACACCAAGGTTCAAAGTCAGGCAGAGTCACCACCGCTTTGTGTGTGCAGAAAGCCCTATTGTGCGGCTGGGGTCTAGTAGTTTCTATGTCACTTTGGCTTTGTGACTCACAGAAATCTGTGGCCTGGTGCCTGGAGTCTTGGTGTCCCTGTGGTCTGCAGCTGTGGTGGCAGGTCTTCTACCAGAGTGGGTACAGGGTCCCGGTTTGCTTCTGAGACCAGCCTGGGTGGTGGCAAGGTAGGATCCTAGTCTCAAGCAATTTTGTTCTTCAAGATGGCATGGTCTCTGTGCCATCGATGTCCCCCTGGAGTGTATGCGGCGGCCATGGGGTTTTGCCGTCTAAGACTGCCCGGATTGGCAGCCCCTGGAAGAACTGCAAGGTCTAACTGTCCCTATTTCACTCACACACACACACCCTCACTCTCTCACACACTCTCTCTTCCTACCTTCCTGCAGGAAGCCATCTTGCCTCTCCTCTCACACAAAGCCATTTTAAAGTGAAACCACCAATCCTGCCACAAATGCCGGATTTCATGAAGTTAATGCAAGGGATACTGGAGAATTCCTTTCAACCTCCGGACGTTTACACGCGGGATTTTGCCCCTCGGAGCCGCGCCTGATTCACCGTGCAGTCCTTGTCGCAGACGATGACACGCTTAGCCCTCACCGGGAAATGGCTGAGGCAGGAGA
The DNA here is from genome assembly GCA_004026805.1 of Lasiurus borealis. NCBI lineage: Eukaryota > Metazoa > Chordata > Mammalia > Chiroptera > Vespertilionidae > Lasiurus > Lasiurus borealis. Next base: position 38,631 of record PVJN01001722.1, read on the forward strand.
CGGCGCACAGAAGCTCCCGGAGCCCCTGACGGCGTCTGGAATGTAATGTCTGTGTCATTGGCTGTGAAACTCCAAAGTGGAGGAAGCGCTCTCACACCATCAGAAAATTGTCTCCAAATAACATTCTGGGAAGAGATAAATAGAACTCCCGTCTTCCTCCTTTTAGGCGTCATCTTCCTTCCCTAGCCATTTCCACCCACACTTGGAAAATCAAATACTAAAATATGACACGAAAACACTGAGAATATAAAACAAGCATTTCTATGCAAAACAAAACATGTAAATAGGATACCTATGAGAGAGACTATAGTATAAAATAAAATGGGCGTTTTCAGGAAGTTCCTGTCACTGTCACATGTTCCTAGGACACACTCCTCCCCCATGAAGGAGACGCCCGGCCCTGCCTGCCTTGGTCCTGAAGAATCTTCTAAGCCGAGTTGCCCTTTCTACGTCCCCGAACATGTAGTTTCACCTTCTGCACGGTCTCCTCCACTCACACCCACTGGGTAAAAGTGGGGCATTCCAGAGGTTCATGCATTTGCACAAAACATACTAAATGTATTTATTTTTAAAATATACTTCTTCTTATTGGTTTAAGAGAGGAAGGGAGAGGGGAGACAGATAGAAACATCAATGATGAGAGAGATTCCTTGATAGGCTGCCTCCTGCACGCCCCCTAGTGGTAATTGAGTCTATGCCCTGATGGGAATCAAATCGTGACCTCCTGGTTCATAGGTCGATGCTCCACCACCGAGCCACGCCAGCCAGGCCAGAGTAGACTAATTGTATTGTCTAATGGAAAACAAAGGGAGAGGAGAAGCAGGCATAGCCAGTGGTGACCACTGACAGGGTACTGTCACAGTCATTTGTCATTTGGTTTGTGCATAGTCCTGGGGGACCCACACCAGCTGTGATGGGGTCCCATGTCTAACACACAGTGCACGCTCTTCTCAAGGACACCAGTCCCTGGCCAGTAAGCGAGCAGGTGGCCTCCAAACCCTGATGACCTCCAGCTGCATTCCCAGTTTCAACACCCCGTCTATGGACCGACTTGCCACCTGGACATAAACAAGACTCTCTCCTGCCTCACATTCAACACGTTCAACCTGCTCCCCCAGCCTTTGAGCCGTCTCCCCATTTTGTCTGGATCATCGTCTTTGTGTTTTCAATCTTGGGATGAACACGACTGCACACGTGTGTCTGGACCTCGGACCTCCAACTGTGAACCCCTAATAGATCTGCCACCTCCTGTCCCTCTCATACCCTGCCACACGCAGAGAACACTCTCCCCTTTGGTCCTTTCGACAAGAGGCCATGCCCCTCAGCTGTCTCTGGCCACTGGAGATAACAGATAGCAATCCGCAGTAATTACTGAACCTAATTCCAAGTTTGCTATGTACGCAAAAGTTCCCAAGGGAACATCGTATTTAAATTGAGGTCAGGTCCAGAGTTCAGAGGGAGAGAAGCCGGCTCATTTGTTTTCCTAAATATGTCCATTAATCTCTTCCGTTTTGAAATTCCAAACATTTAAAGGAGCGCCCACGGAGACAGCGGCCTCACCCCCTTCACCTGCACAGCACACACAGTACCAGACATGGTGGGCACTGCGTGAAGAGTCATTATTTAGAATCACTCAGTGTCTGGCCCCAAAACTCCCCAAGGCATGCGTCCTGAATAGCATCTTTATAACAGGTGGCCTCTCTTTAGGATTTAAACAGCAGTTTTCTTACAGAGGAAAACTTAATTCCAACCCTTTGGAAATATTTAATTAGATGTACTAAATGAAGATGTGTGGGGTTTTTTAAATGTTGAATCGAAACTTTATGCATAAGTATCACCTAATGCAGGGAAGGTTATTAGAAGAAACATAAAGGTGAAAGAATCGCCTTCTTCTTGAACACGCCTGTGCTAATTCGTTCAGTTAGAAAATGAGTAGGAGGAAGAGGAGAAAGAGGAGGGAAGGGTGGAAAAGGAGGAAAGGGGTGGGTGGGTGGATGAATGGTAGGTGGGTAGATAGATGAATGGATGGATGGGTGGATGGGTGGGTGGGTGGATGGCTGGGTAGCAGCTGAGTGGGTAGGCAGGTAGATAAATGTACAGATGGGTGGTGATGGATGGGTGGATAGTGGGTGGGTAAGTGGGTGGGTGCATGACAAGATAATATTTATTTCACATTTACTATGTGCTAGGTTTAATGCTTTGCATTTTACCCACATTATTTAATTTAATTCTCATAACAACTCTCCAACGATGAGGTCTTTATCCTCTCACCAAATCTGAGGCTGAGAGGGGTTAAGCCGCACACACAAGACGACAGAGCTAGCAAACGACACGGGAGGGCAGGTTCCCGACTCAGCCTCTGGGTGTGGCTTTGGATGAGCCCAGCATGGGCTGAAGCAGGAGAGCATCAGCTTGCAGAGACCAGGAGAGAGACTCTTAACCCTTTCCCTGCTGGGCTTCTAGCTTCCTGCTAAGATATCCCTCAAAATGACCATTTCAAACGCACTGATTGAGAGCACAATGCAGTCTACGTGGAACCGTCATTAATTCCAGGTCGGTGCAGTCCAGAGGAAAACAGCCAGAAACCTCTCCCTGTCTGCCTGAGGGCACCCCCACTGTTCAGAGAGCTAAGTAGGGCCAGCAGGTCGGCACAGGCACCAGGAGGAGAGAGGAGGGGTGTCTGCCTCAGCGTGGGAAGGGCCTGTCACGTGGAGAGTCAATCGGCTTGTGGTTGGTGACCAGCGTGGGCCGCTGCCTCGCCCCCGGCGGCAGCCCTCTACCACGAAATGCCTCGGAGTCCGGTCCTTTCCGGAGTAATCTCTCCAATTGGTGTTTCCGAGGCTCATTGGCTTCTGTGCCTCCACGGTTAGTTGAATGTTACATCCTCTTTCAACACAAATAAAGCCGGGCAGCCTCGCCGCTCTGAAATGAATTCAACAACCAAACGCTTCAACGGGCACCACTTAAGAGAAGTAACGGGAATCATTAATTTGGCAACGAGCAAAACGTGGCCGTTATCGCGGGAGCTCCTCCGATGAACCTTCAGCTCCATCCGAGGGGGGAATCAGAGGGCCGCGTGGTTTGCATCTCAAGCGCAGCCCGACATCTCGGCCTCAGAAGCTCTGAAAGCCAGGGCTTTGCTGTCGGAGAGAAGCACCCCTGGTCTTGGCGGGAGGGCAGACGGTCGGGGTTTTCTGCCACCCAGGTGAATACTTGCTGTTTATATATCCAGGGACATCAGACTGATACTTGAAACGTATGTTAAGCCGGTACAGTGTGACAAAACTGCCAGGCATCAGACACGGAGCCAAGAACACGAGGCCAGCTGCAGAGGGCCTCCTGGTGGTCCTTCACATTCCAGGGGACCCTCCACCCCCAGAGAGGACAAGGCAACACCCCCACTGGTTCTCTTGTACAGCAGCGGCTGTGAGGGCCTTGACCGGGAAGCCCGCAGACCTAGTTACTGAGAGAAAGACTGTCCTTGGTCTATACCTGTGGCCAGCAAACCGTGGCTCGAGAGCCACATGGGGCTCTTTGGCCCCTTGAGTGTGGCTCTTCCACAAAATACCACGGCCTGGGCGAGTCTATGCTGAAAAGTGGCGTTAGAAGAAGTTTAAGTTTAAAAAATTTGGTTCTCCAAAGAAATTTCAATCGTTGTCCTGTTGACATTTGGCTCTGTTGACTAATGAGCTTGCCAACCACTGCCTTATACAATGTTTTGCTAACTTTAAATTTTGCCAATGTTAAAAAAAATCAAGGTATTTCAAATAAAGTTCTGCAATTCCAGTTTCTCTTCACAAGTCCAATGGCACTGGATACACTGCCCACCCCTAAGGCAGTGGGGCCCTAGTTTGAGTGACAGCTGTCACCCCTTCAGTAGGATCCTGTGCCACCCTGAGGCCAGAGTCTTGACCCCACCCTCAAAGGCAGGGTCAGCTTTAGGGCAGTCCTCAAGCCTATCAGCATGCCAGTGGGACAAGCAGAAAGGAGGGCTCCAGACCTTCGACTAAGAGATAGAGAGAACCAGGGAAGGGAAAGTTTGACTTCTTCACCCAAACTTGAACTTAAAGTTCTTTAACTGAGACAGAAAACGTGGCATGTTTCTGTTTCCCTGGCGACCTGCTGACCTGTCAGCAGAGCATCTGACAGGTCACAGGAAGTTTCTCTGTCAGAGATTGGCAGTGAGTGGTGGGCTGAACTCGATTCCAAGACAGCAACTGGATTCTGAGGCCCAGAGGGTCCCGAACAACCCCTTCCATTGACACCTCAACTAACAGACTGACCGCCGGGCCCACGCCATCAGCGCAGCCCCACTGTGGGGTTCATCCAAGACACGGATGGAGCTGCTGGGTCTTTTCCAAGGACATTAGCCATAATCCATGTAAATCACTTCCACAAAAACATGTCTTGTACGATGAGCTGTTTACCAAGCTTCTCTTAAAACCCAACAACAATAACAGGAAGGAAAACAAGATCCCCCAAGACAACAGGAAGACTGGAAAATAAGGAATGAAACGCGAGTATTTTCCTTCCGGTTATATTGTGTTTCATGGGGGCGGATGAGCGAGCCTTTCACAGCATATGGAAAGTTCTCTATGCAAGCCGGGCATTTTAATCGGCTACCACTTTATCTTAGTAAAAGGCGAAATCCTAAAAATACCGAGGAAAACATCACCTTAACTTCACTCTCGTACACAAAGAACGGCTTTAGATTGGTACAAAATAAAAACAATTAAAATGGGAAGGTATAGGATGTTTTTTGTTTTTGAAGGAAGAACATTTTTGTGACGAGTTTCAGCCTGATTATCAGGGAAATTTGACAAAATGCATGTATGATAAAAATTACATTATGTTGCCCAGGAATGAAGCATTCGTTCACTCACTAAAGTTACTGCTTTAGAAAAAAAAAAATAGTAACTCTCATAAACATGCATCCCAGTGTATGTTGACACAAGCTATTTTTTTTTCAATCCTAGTTGACAATGAATGTTGTTTTACATTAGTCCCAGGTGACCGCATAGTGGTTAGCAGCCACGTGACGCACCCGGTAACACCCCGAATGTCAGGCTCCCACCAGGCACCGGACACAGTTACAGACTCACTCTTCTTGACCCCTAGTGAGCTTTCTTGAACCATGTCTACCTAACACCAAATGGCAAAATTAAAACCAAGATAAAATGTACCTTTGTTTGCTAACATTTGGAGATGCTTTCATTATTATTATTATCATCATCATCATTATTTGCTGGTATCGGGCAACCTATAAAAGCTGTCGAAAGGAATCACAAAAGCAAATTCGGGGCGAGTCTGGAGAGAAGGTCAGAGCCCAGGTCACCAGCTTCTCACTGCCTCTGGGAGGGCAGGTTCCCCTGGTTATAATCCCGCTCCTTGGGCAGAAATGAGCAATCACGTGACAGCGAGCAAAAGGATAAGCTCAGAGGGACCGCTGCCCTCCCTCCTCTGACAGTGTTGTCTGTGGGTCTGTTAGTCCAGGTCTGGCCTCAATGTCAGACACAAGAAACACAACCACCAACAAAAAGCTGAGAAAGATGTTCTAGAACGAAGTGAGTGACTGAGCCTCACAGGCTGAAAGCATGGGACCGGGATGGAAACACCCAGGAGCTGCAGATGCACGAGAGCAAACACTCTTGGCCACTGGGGTCACGTGCAGCCAGCCAGACCCCAAAAAGGCCCGGGGTCACCATCCACAATTTCATCCTCAACTTTTTTAAGAATTGTACAAAGAAAATTCCAGAGACAATAGCAGCCTTGTGCACTTGACTGTACCCGGGTTGGTGGTGCAGGATGACCTCAGAGAAGCACACTGGCCCCTGCAAGAACCTTGGTATTAACCAAGGTCAAGAACATCGAGGAAGGACATCGTCTCTGCCTTCTCCAGGCTAACGGCGCTCGAGGTCTGGCGAGGGGTTTGGAGCGAGTGCTCAGCAGCTCCAGAGCTCCCGAGGGACTGGCAGGCAGAAGTGCATGGAATCCTGGGATTGCTGTGTTACTACCGTGTGTCTATGTCACATTAAGCAGAAGCAGAATACAAATAAGGCACATACAAAACATCAATGATAAACCACATAAAATATAAAATTCCTCCCTCTTAAAAAAGCACATTCTACCCTAGCCAGTTTGGCTCAGTGGATAGAGCGATGGACCATGGACAGAAGGGTCCCAGGTTCAATTCCGGTCAAGGGCAGGTACCTGGGTTGCAGGGCTCAACTCTGGGCCCAGGTTGGGGGCGTGCAGGAGGCAACCAACTAATGAGTTAATTTCACATTAACATTTCCCCTTCTCCATCTCCCCTCTCCCTTCCACTCTCTCTAAAAAGCAATGCAAAAATATCTTGGGGTGAGGATTAACAACAAAAACGCAAGTCCTTAATATCCAGCTCCCTGGGTTGGTATGAAAAGGCCGCTGTTCATAAGAAACACCTAGATTAACATCTCCCTCAGTATTCATTTGCGACTTCCACAAATACCAGAAACACACAAAAGAAATGGAAAGAAACCTGTCTCTTCCATCCTCATGAATCTGGCCAGGGTGATTTTCTTGAAGGACATTCCACTGGCTCAGGTTTCTTATCTGAACCATATAAATTTGCAAAAATTATTAAAATGGGCCCAATTCATAAAACAAACACTAGGCCTCGTTCATCACTTTCAGGATAGCCTCCCCTGCTTTTTTGATTAATACTTTTATTAGAGGCATTCAATATAGATAATGCAAAATTAAATGGATTTTGCCAGAATACATTATGGCCATTAAAATAAATCAGACTATTAAATGGAGAGAAAAAAGTAAAATCTGAAAGAGGAATAGAACTCCGTATAACTCATGACAGAGTCGATTAATCACGTTACGCCAACCTGAGACCTATCCCGTGGAGGGAAGAGTGGGGGGTCCCTGGGCTAGTTCGTCGCGATCGTCCCATTCTTGCAGGAGGCCTTGCTTCAAGGCGGGGTCAGCGTGGGCCATGAAGAGAGAATTCTCTTTGTTCTTGACTTCCGTTGACTCATTACCCATGAGCACTAGCCAGAGAAGGCGGGAAGAAGACATGCGCCCATAGGTAAGAACAGAAAGAAATTCCAATGCTTCTTTAAGAAGCCACTTCAGAGAAGCCCTTGACCCGAACTGCTCTCTCTTCATTCCCACGCTCTGCTTCTGAAAACCCCTCCACTTTCCCATCGGCCGGCATTGCCTACAACTTCCAATCGCCTTCGTAAAAAGCTGGCAACATGTACTGGATTTTAACTAGTGAGCTTCCCGAGTTTTGGGCCTTCATGATTCCCCCTTGAATAATAGAAAAGATGATAAGATGAACACTTCTCTGCAAGTACCATAGTGCATCCAACAGGAATTCGTAGAACCAGGATGCAGTAGGAGTCAGACAGGAAGGAGAAGGAGGAAGAAGAGGAGGAAGGGGGGGGGTGTTGGATTTTGATGAAGAAGGAGCAGGAGGAGACATTTTGGGCAGCTCCGAGATTCCAAGAAGATAAAGCTGATCCCTGGGATAAATAGAGAAGGAAGGAGAGAGAGATGGGTGGGAGGAAGGATGGCAGGGAGACAGAGGAGCCCGCTGAGTGGACATTCTCATGTCAGTTATTACACAGATGCAGCTGCTGTTACTGTGAATCAGATCATGGAGATGCAGCCTTCTGGGAAGCATTTAAAACTTTTCATTCATTCATTCATTCATCCATCCATCCATCCATCCATCCATCCACTCACTCACGCACGCAAATAATTTATTGGAAACTAGGTGGCAGTGTTGTGTGTGCCAGGAACCTTCTGGATACTAGGAGCCAAGTGCGTGGGTGGGCCCAGGTCCCTCCCTCCAGGACCTGGGGTTCGGTTCAGGGGAGGACAGGCCACAGAGAGCACTGGGCACAGGAAGCAGGATGACGGGAGGGTGATGGGCACGCTGTGAAAGTGACAGAGCGACTGTGAACATAGAGTCTCTGCTCATATTTTGAGACAAAAGTGAAATACCCAATTGGCATTTCCATGTCACAAGAACAAAAAAAAAAATTGTTTTTATGATCATGTATAAAAATCATGGAATTCTTTTTCTCTTGGCCATATTTTTCTGCGGCGAAGTACTTTATAGCACAGTTCCAAAATTCTAGTATTTATTGACGAGTTGAGTAGACGACCACAGTGCGGCCCCACCGGGCTGATCTTAAAGGGACTTTCCCAGGTGAAGGGACGTGATCTCCTGCCACCCCAGACTCTGGCCCTGTGTGCCCCCACTGCTCCGTGCCACAGCCGCGGTGCTTCCTAAAGCCGGGATGATAAATGAGGAGAGGCCTGGTTGAGGTCTTTGTAAAGTTTAATGAAAGATTTATCTCTCGAAGATAACGTTCCCCCTTCTCTCCCCGGAACGGGAGTTTGATAACCCCTCATTGTGCTTTTGATAAATGACTCCTCACACTCATAACTAAAATCACAAAGTGGAAAATTTTAAAAATAGCCAAGCAAGGCCTGCGTAGCACCAAGCGGTTCCAATGCTGGGTTCTGGGAAGCTAAGTTGGCCGGTGGCAATAGTTTGCTTCTGAAGCTGAGGAGAACGGTGACGCAGACTCTGTCCCGGGCTGCTGGAGAGGAGAGGCAGGAACCCACATTTTCTATTCAACAAAGTGCACGAGAAACAACATACATGTGTGCCAACATATAATATATAATTTACTTATATATAAAATAACATAAAGATTTCATATGAAGAATAAAAAATGGCCCCCATGGGCGAGAGGGTAATTTGTCATTGAAATACATTTTGAGGTCAAGCGGCCTTGTCATGTGATATGATAGTCTCCTTTATTTTTCTCCTGGAGAGGCATCTGTGCTGTAGAAATATACAAGCAGAGACGAAGACATAATTTTCTTCCTCTCCAACATTTTGAAGTCCTTGTCGCATTTCTCTCCGCAATCATGAGCTCTCTGAGTGGGGGTGAAGTATTTGATGGCCCTAGTACAGGGCAGGAGTGACTGCAGATCTGCTGAGAAAACTGAGGGAATAAGAGTCATCCGGGCCCCGCTCCATTGATCAATCTCCACTATGAATAATCAGCCAAGCCGTCAGCTGACACACAACCACCGAGACCCTTACCCCCCGCGGTCCTAAGGCAGACACGTGACTCCCAGACTCCCCGGTCCACCCAGCCCTGCCAGGGCTCCCACACGCAGCACAGGGAATGGAGGTGGGTCCCCCAAATCTGCCCAGGAGTCTCTGATCTGCAGACACACAAACGCCAGAGCCTCGCAGGGAGGCAGCGGGCTGCATGGCAGCGTTAGCAAGACGTATGCTTGCGCACTTCCACTTGTTAGTGTGATTCACGACACAGCCCCACGCAACGCGCTCTTCCCACTGCCGGGAAGAAGCGTTATTCTCTCCAGAGAGAGGCTGGAGATGATGCATTTGTAGTCACCTGTGTGCATGAGGCTCCCACTCACCACGGCATGAATACGTGTGTGCCCTACTTACTGAGCCTCGGAGGCTGCAGGAGTCGGGGTGGGTGCTGTGCAGACACGGAGGCTGTGGGGGCAGAGACAGGACCCCTCACCCGCTCCATCTCCCTCCTGCCCTCCCCTGCTCAGGCCCCTCCTGCCCTCACAAACCCTTTCATCCAGGGTGATAAGAGATTTCTCTCACGTGCTTGCAGAATAAATATTTCCTAGATGACCCTAATGTTTACTAAATTAGACTCCAGCCCTGGCTTTTGCATGCCTTAAGTATTTTGAGTTTTACCTACATATGTGAAGACAGGCAAATACACACAAACTTACTTAGCAGCATATGCAGATGAATTTCCTCCAAGAGAAGCAGTAAACCAGCAGTTCTTAACTTGTGGGTCTCGACCCTTTGGGGGTCGAATGACCCTTTCACTGCGGTCGCCTAAGACCATCGGAAAATGCAGATATTTACATCACAGTAGCAAAATTTCATGGTTGGGGGTCACCACCACACGAGGAACTGTATGCAAGGGTCGAGGCCTTAGGAAGGTTGAGAACCGTTGCAGTAAACAGACATGTTTCACATTTTCCCAATGCTGCTGGGGAAGAAACACTCAGCTAACGGGGCCAGAAGACACATCTAAGCACACACACATCTAAACACACAAGGCCAATCCTGCGGCTGGCAGTATCTCAGCACGCACCTCGGTGTGCCCTGGGCCTGCCTTCCTGCATGTGGGTGACGTAAACACCGGCCCTCACGGGCAGCTTTCTGTGGACCCAGAAGGGACCTCTGCAGCCTGATCTCTCGGAGTCCCCGAGATGCTTCAGTGTCTGACAGTGACATGTGTCACCTGCGCAGATCCCCCGCCAGAGGGACCCAGGCAGCTGCACTTCACAGTGAGTGATCAACCACACAGTGCCCTTCAGTGACAAGGCCATGGCCATGTCCAGAAAGGCCGTTCGCCGGGAAGCCATCAGTCCAGGACCACCAGGTCACCAAGGTCATCGAGCCCAGATGGCCCTGCGCTGACTGGGGTGCCCGGCCCTCGAGGCAGCTCTCAGACGCAGGTGGATGGTCAGGCTAGGGGTTCTGCCCATCTCCTCCACGTGGACAGAGCTGGCTGTCACACCAGCAGCTCAGGGGCCCGTCCAGGAAGGCGGTCAGCCCTCTTCTCTCCCAGCTCCCACAGTTGCTGCGTCCTTCTGGTGTTTTAAGTAGTAATACTCGCCAGGGGCTTGCCAGTACCTTGCAAGCGGCTCAGTATCACAGACAGGACTCTGTGCCCTGACCCTCTCCTGGCATCTCCCATGTCCCAAGGGAGCAGTGTTCACAGACCCGTGTGTCTCTGACTTGTCTCTTGACCAACCTCTGACCCCATCCCTCCTAAGCCCCGCCTCTACCTTCCCCAGAGCAGAACCAGAGACAAGGGTGGCTGCAGAGGCTGGAGGAAAGGGGGGTGGGGGGGAGGGAATCCTAAGGACAGGGGAGAGATGGACAAAGAGAGGCCAGGACGCATGGAGCTAACGTAGGTCGTGGGCTCTTCCCCATATTGCCACCTCGGGGCACACAATGGAGGCCCCGGTGGGATGCCCTGGTGACCCGGACCCCTCAACTCCCCCACACCCCCAGGGCTCACAGCCCTGCTCGGCGGCTTCCCCGGAAAACCCTCCACTCGGCAGAGTGAGCACGTGGAGCGTGTCCTGTGGAGACGAGGGATCAGCGGAGGCTGATTGAGCCATCTCTTTCCCGTCCGGCTTCCGGTGTCAGCCCGAGGCGGCCTTCAGCTGCCGGCAGCGGGCCAGCTCCCTCGGACGGAACGGCCCTCTCCTGGGCCTGGCTGTCTGTTTGCTCCGAGGCGGGCGCTGCGTGAACCTGGGCGAAGGTTCGCTGCGCTCCATTTCTCTTTGGCTGCAAGTTGCCTTTCTGAGATGTGTTTTATTTCATCTCTGATCTCCGGGACACGCCTGAAGCACAACATTTTGTGCCCTGCTGACCAGAAATAACCATTTATTTGAGGATGCCAACGTCCAGGGAGTTTGGAGAGCAGCGGTACACCTGGGTTAGCGCTGGGCTCAGTAAAAAATGGAACTCACTGCAGCTGTTGTCCACAAACCACAGAACGGGACAGTGGCTTTATAACGGAATTAAAAATACATGAAGACAGTTCTCCCATGTGGCAAAGGTTCAGTCTTCTAAGGCCGCAGTTTGCCGCTCTGTTGACTAATGAGTTTGCCGACCACTGCTCTAAGGGATGTCGCTCGCTGAGTAGTCAGAGGTTCTGGAAATAAATTGAGTGTTATCTCTTTGAGAACTTCCTATACCAGCATTTGAATCCTGAGAAATGAAATTCTGGGCATCTCTGCCGAGCTGAACCTAAGTCCAGAAGTAAGAAGACTCCACTTTGAGACAGCGGCTTGACCAAAGCATGTAGAGGATCGATTCTCAACAATTCATGACAGAATGAATCAGCATTACAGCTTCTGTAGAAGGAACAGTCCTTCCGGGTTGAGAACCTGCTGCAAACTCAGTGCCAGGGTGACTGTGCTGGCTCCGGGGTCTGGGAAGGGACTGCCCTGTGGGAAAAGCCCAGCAGTCACCCAATACCCAAGGTCCCATCCCACAGACAGGGTGTCTGGGTTCTAGTTAGCACACGGAGGACACAGACACGCTCATTGAAGGACTCTTTTAAAACTCCAGAGCGAATTAAAAAATGATTTGAGTTACTGTTTGTTTGTTTTTAATTTTTTAATGGAATTGATTGGGGTGTCATTGCTTAGTTACAGTATGCAGGTTTCAGGTACACAATTCTAAAGCACATCATCTGTGTGTCACCACCCCAAACCAAATTTCCTTCCATCAGCCTTTATCCACACTGTACCCCTTTTCACCTCCCCCACCCCTTTCCCTCTTGTAATCACCAAGCTGCTATGTCTACGATTTTTTTCATTTATGTTTACTTTATCCCATCACCCAGCCCCCGCCACCCCTCCCCTCTGACAATATCTCATGGTGTCGTGCACTCAGTGGCTGAGCCACACCTGCCAGCCCTCACGGGTCTTCCTCTTAACGCTCCTCTCAACGACCAAGAAAGCAAAAGTGAAGAAGCCCCAGAAAACCTCCGGATCCTTTAACGCGTTCCTGTAATAACAGAGGACCCGTTCCAGATGCTGCGGAGTTAGTTTTCATGGATTCGAAAGGGATATTTTATTTATTTATTTATTTATTCATTTTACTTGCATAGGTGTGTTTTGTTCTTTTTTTATTTTTATTTTTTTAAATCTTTATTGTTCAGATTATTACAGTTTTTCTTTTTTTTTTCCTCCTATAGCTCCCCTCTACCTGGTTTCCACCCCATCCTAACTCATGTCCTTACCCCCTGCCACTGTCCTCATCCATAGGTGTATGATTTTTGTCCAGTCTCTTCCTGTACCCCCCACACCCCTTTCCCCCTGAGGATTGTCAGTCCACTCCCTTTCTGTGCCCCTGATTCTATTATATTTATCAGATCATTCTGTTCATCAGATTTTTTATTCACTTGATTTTTAGATTCACTTGATTTTTAGATTCACTTGTTGATATACATGTATTTGTTGTTCATAGTTTTTACCTTTACCTTTTTATTCTTCTTCCTCTTCTTAAAGAATACCCTTCAGCATTTCATATACTACTGGTTTGGTGTTGTTGAACTCCTTTAGTTTTTTCTTATCTGTGAAGCTCTTCATCTGACCTTTAATTCTGAATGATAGCTTTGCTGATAGAATAATCTTGGTTGTAAGTTCTTGCTATTTATTACTTTGACTATTTCTTGCCACTCCCTTCAGCATTTCATATAATACTGGTTGGTGTTGATGAACTCCTTTAGCTTTTTCTTATCTATAAAGCTCCTTATCTGACCTTCAATTCTGAATGATAGCTTTGCTGGGTAGAGTAATCTTGGTTGTAGGTTCTTGCTATTCATCACTTTGAATATTTCTTGCCACTTCTGTCTGGCCAGCATAGTTCTGTTGAGAAATCAGCTGACAGTTGTATGGGTGCTTCCTTGTAGGTAATTAACTGTTTTTCTCTTGCTGCTTTTAATATTCTCTGTTTTTTGCTTTTGGCATTTTAATTATGATGTGTCTTGGTGTGGTCCTCTTTGGATTCCTTTTGTTTGGGGTTCTCTCAGCTTCCTGGACTTTTAAGTCTATTTCTTTCACCAGGTGGGAGAAATTTTCTGTCATTCAAATAGGTTTTCAGTATCTTGCTCTCTCTCTTCTTCTGGCACCCCCTAATTTGAATGTTGATTCACTTGAAGTTGTCCCAGAGGCTCCTTACACTATATTTTTGGATTCTTTTTGCTTTTCCAATTGGGTGTTTTTTGCTTCTTTGTATTTCAAATCTTTGACTTGATTCTTGCAATCCTCTAGTCTGATGTTGGATCTCTGTATATTATTTTTTTATCTCAGTCAGTTTATACTTAATTTCTAGTTGGTCCTTTTTCATATCCTCGAGGGTCTCACTAAATTTATTGGCCTTTTCTAGAAAATTCTTGAAAAACCTTGTAAGCATGGTTTTTGAAATCTATATCCAGTTGTTTTTTTCTTCCATTTCTTTCAATTGTGATCTGTTTCTTTGTCTCTGCATTTTGGCTGCTTCCCTGAGTTGACAGAGTGGCTTTGTGTGCGAGGTGTCCTATAGGGCCCAGTGGCTCAGCCTCCCCAGTTACCTGAGGTGGACACTCTTGGTGCACCCCTTTGTGGACTGTGTGCACAGCTTTGTTGTAGTTAAGCCTTGATTGTTGTTGGTATCACTGGGAGGAACTGACCTCCAGACCAATTGGCTGTGAGGATCAGCTGTGTCTACAATGGGAGGACTTCTGTGCTGGAGACACTCTTATGAGGCAATAGTTGCTTCAATGGGGCTTTGGTGCTCACTGAGTCTGCCCCCTGAGTGTGTCCCTTATGGATCTGAGGAGTTGTCATCTGGATGGTCCCATTCTGACTCCTGGATACATTGGCTCTTGGATCTGCAAGGAGGTGCTAATTTAGACTCTGCCTGAGGCCATGTAGCAGGAGCTGCAGAGAGATCTGCAGATTCCTCTTCTTTGTTTGGGTTTTGGAGGTGCTTAGATGAGGTCCAGCTGTGAAGCAATGCTGTGAGGCCTTGGGCATTCTTTTGGATGTTCTGGGTCTCTCTGACTCAGCTGCACTTTGTTAGGTAAGTTTAGATTTCAAAGGATCAGGCCATTCATATGCAAAAGCCTCTGTGCAAAGCTTGGATGGGGCAGAGTCTCAGGGTGGAGCAAACAGCAATGGTTCCCACCAGCCCTGCCCTAGGAGGCCCTTGAGTCTCAGTGTCCTATGGTAATCACTGCAAGCACCTCTGAGAGAAAGCCACCCTCAAGTTCTACCCACTTCCAGACAGTCCAGTTTCTCTTCCTATGCATCCGGGTCCCCAGGGTCTTGCCCAGAACTGGAGTTCAGCGCAGTTGGGAGCTGATATCTCCCTCCAGCTTGAAAAAGCCAGCTGCATACTCAGTTGCCAGACCTCTCAGCATGCGAACCTCGGTACCTCTGTCTTCCGCACCTCCACTGAGCCTCAGTGTGATTTCTCTTTCCTTCTAGCTGTAGAATTGTCACTCAACCAGTCTTCCTGTGGTTCTGGATGATGTCTGTCTTTTAGTTGTAGTTTTGAAGTGGTTGTGCAAGATGCAAGTTCAGATGTTTACCTATGCCGCCATCTTGGTTTCTTCAACAGGAATATTTTAAACAGTGTATGCTGTCACCATGGCTGCTTTGCGCTTAGAGCACACTCACAACCATTAAAATGAGCTGCCATTTACTAACGTTAAAAACAACCCAGCTCTCACTGGGCTCAAGGTGACCCTAGCAGTCTCCAAACTTGAGGATCAGGAAAAGCACCCCTTATCTTAAGTGGCCTTCCACAGTAGGGTCTTTTATTTTGCCATCTCCTCCTGGGACTTTTTGTAGGCATTAATGTTTGATGTACTTCAAAATGATGACTAGTTTTATTTCTGTGGTTTACAAGGAAATGGTCTGAAATGCCCACTTTCCCACAAGACTTAAGTCCACCTGAAACGGGGAAGACCACACATGCTCTGAAGCTCTCCCTCCGTCACGTGCTGAATGTCTGCTGGAGGCAGGGTCCCCAGCGGTGAGCCCTGATCTGAGGGGTCCTTTCTCCCCCATCAGAGACATCTATTACTCGACCTAGATTCGCTCCCAGTCGGCATGGCACACTGGTGCGCAGATGCCCAGCTCAAACGTGTCATCACAAGCCGGGTATTTGGGGGAGACCCTTCACAAACCATACAAACTAGAAGCTCGTGAAGTGGGGGTTCTGCCAATGGCTTATCTTCCCACATGCACCTATAAATGCACATTACATTCCCTTTTTTCTTAAAAAAAATTTTTTGTTTTTTGTTTTTATTGCTTTCAGAGAGGCAGGGAGAGGGAGAGAGATAGACTCATCAATAATGAGAGAGACTCACTGATCAGCTGCCTACTCCATGTCCCCCACTGGGGATCAAGCCCACAACCGGCATGTGCCCTAACTGGGAATGGAACCCTGACCTCCTGGTTCAAAGGTCAACGTTCAACTACTGAGCCAGGTTGGTCAGTTAACCCTCCCTCCCAGCCCCCAGACCGCTCTGCAGTGCCCCAGCACACCACAGTGACGCACCAGAAAGCCTCCAGAGCTAACCTTGGAAAATGTTACATGTACACTAGCCCGGGTCCTCAGCTCCCTCAGCCACTCTAAAACTCTGCTAAGGCAGGAAGTGCAATACCCGACAGGAAGTTGAAGGAGCCGAAGATGAAGCAAAGAATATGAAGCTCCAATTTTACCGCTTTTTCTTAGGACAGTGAACAGATAAACAACGTTTTAAGCCCTGGCTTATTGTAGGATAATATTAAAATGACGCATGAATATTAATGAAGAAGGTTGTGTGTGTTTTTTAAAGAAACCTTTGCACCCTGTCCTCCCGAGGAGATCTTTGCTTGGCTGTTCGGCAGGCGGTGACAACTGAACACGATGAATGTGCCAGGCGTATGCTCCGAGGTCACCCTTACTTCCCAGATGCCTCTGCGCTCACCAGCCTGGCCGAGTTCCAGTGAGGGCACACACCTGCACTACCCAGGGCCCCGTGGGCAGACATCTGCCATGCTCTCACCAGCAAAGACAGACTCAAAAACTAAGATAAAAGTAAAGGCTCCCACTCCCACGTCTCTGGTAAAGCAAGTCACGACCACAGTTAACTTCACGGGACAGTGAGAGTACCGTTCTCCCAGGGGCTCCAAGAAAGATGGGGGGATGCTCAGGGAGCAGCTTCTTACCCCGCATTGTGAGGCCGACACCTGAGGCCGCTTGAACCCGCCCTGCTCACAGCTAGCAGCTGCTGGAATGGGGGCGCACACCCAAGTGGATTCATTTTGCCAAATAGGAGCCACTACCTGCCAACGCCTTCTCCCCCCCCCCCCAAACAAATGTGATGGCTTAGAGCAGGGGTGGCGAACCTTTCTCTGCCAAGGGCCATTGGATATTTATGACCTCACTCTCGGACCGTACAGAATTATCCTCTTAAACATTAGCCTGCTCTGTGTGGTCAAACACTTAGTTAACTCACCCCTAATGCCTTGGCAGGGCCAGACTCAATGATTTTGGGGGGCTTACATGGCCTTGGCCTAGACCAGTGGTCGGTAAACTGCGGCTCTGTTGACTAATGAGTTTGCCAACCACTGGCCTATGGTGACCTGGCTGTGGGGGAACAAGCAGGACCAGAGCGGCCCCTCCTGTCCACCAAAGCCAATCTCGAGGCCAGCCAGGATCCAGGGATGAAGGAGCAGCGCCCTCTACTGATGAGAAGCTGCGAGAAATTGCCAGCTATGGGCGTGGGTAAGTGGAGAGGTTTTCTGGGTTAAGGGTTTTCATCACCAGGCTACCTGGAATTCAGGGGTGTAGGTCCACATCGCTCCCCTGAATTGTTATTAGTAAAAACCTACTATCTGTGCTGTGCTTTTTAAAAAATATATTGTATTGATTGTTTTACAGAGAGGAAGGGAGAGGGATACAGAGTTAGAAACATCAATGAGAGAGAAACATCCATCAGCTGCCTCCTGCACATCTCCTGCTGGGGATGTGCCCGCAACCAAGGTACGTGCCCTTGACCACAACCGAACCTGGGGCCTTTCAGCCCGCAGGCTGACGCTCTATCCACTGAGCCACACCGGTTCCGGCTGTGCTGTGCTTTTTGAACATGACATTTCCCTTTCATCCTCTTACTAGACTGACAGAGCAAGACAAAGACAAACGAAAGCAGGGGCACCCAGCACCTGATTATTTCTCTTCAAAGCATCTGCGCAAACGGCGCTTCCGGTAATTAGCCACATGGTGATGTTACTCCCACACGTCAACACCCTCCATTTCAGCTCAAACATGACAGGAAGCTACTCAAGAAGGTGTCAATCCATGGGGGTAAGTGGGAGCTGTTAACAAGGTACTGAGTTAGTGCACTTAAGTTTCCCGTGGCCCTTAAGGAAAGGTTGTGAGCTGAGTTACTCTCCACTTTGACAAATCCATTCTCGATCAAGTCCTTCCCGCTCCCATTTTGGGGAATTAAGGACTATTTCCTCCAAGTCCCTGGGGGTGAGTATGACGTCTTGGTGACCATATGATACTCACCTTTGCGTCAGCAGACCAGGCTCCGCACCCTGGTTACCACTCACCTACAGAGCGGCTTCAGCTAAGTTACATCAAGGCCTGTCTCCCTGTCTCCCTGTCTGTAAAACCGTAAAACCGGGACTAGCAGGCTCGCTCCTTCCTCTGTCTCCTATGGGGACAAAAAGCCCTGCACACAGTAACTGCTTAGTGAACATCCGGTCTGACTGGGTCGTCCTTCAGGCAAGACTGGACACACACAGGAAATTAAGGCGAGGCACAAAAAGTGGCGTTTAAACCATAAAACTGTTCCCAAGGCAACTTCGAAAACATACACTTTCCGACACTCACGGAAGAATTTTAGATTGACCATCTTTCACATAATCTCTAGTTTCACTCAAAATTACGTAAAAATGAGTCAGAAAAAATCTCTCCCATTCCTGCCCCCACTTTCTCTTCCAACGCAAAGGGAGGGTCCCCTCCCGCATGCCCTGTGCTGTGAGTAGGACACACCTGCCCAAGGACCAGTTACCTGTCCCTTCCCAGTTCCTGGCCTATTCGAGATAGTGACCTGGGAAAGACCTACTCTGAGAACAGACGGCGACAACCGAAGTCGAGGTAGAGAAGAGGGGCCTCCAGTGTCACAGGGACACCGTGGGGAAGCCACACCAGAGCGACCAGGACAAAACCAGTGGCAGCCACATGACTAAGAACCCAGACCCCGGGACGCCAGCCTACAAATGTGGGTCCTGGCTTTGGAGCGTGGCCTGGCCTGGCACCACCAAGGAGGGCAGGGGTTCCACTGTCCATGGCCCCAGCTGCCACCAGCGACAACAGTCCCACATCGAGACAGGTTCTAAAGGCAGGGAAGGGAAGCATTGGTGAATGCCTGCATGATCTGTTTTCCTTCCCTTCCCCTCCCCTCACTGCTCATTCTCCATTCCCTCCTTGTTGTGTTCCCTTAAAAAACACATACATCTATGTATGAATGTGGATGTATATGTCTCTCTATTTATAGGTACAAAGCATGCATAATTCTGTCTCATTTTATTAGAGAGGATGCAGGCTGTATTTCTCAAGGTTATATTGATAGAGCAAGTCTATATTTTATTTAATCAACTCATCGATTTAACATGAATCTGAATTCCCTCGCACAGAAAGTTTCGTTCTAAATGAAGTGCCCTGATGGAGAGGATTGCGACAATTAAAGTTCCATTTCCATTTTTCTAAAAAATTATGTTTGCATATTTTTATTCATACTCATTTCTAAGAAAATCTCAAACTTTTTAATAAACATTCACTATACTTTGTCTTTGAGGATTTATAAAAATTCTAACATCACATTTGGAAAAACTGAGGATAGATCCCATCTAATAAAAGAGTAATATACAAATTAACCACCACTCTGCTACACCGACAAGCCACACCCACCAGCCAATCAGGAGTGACTATGTAAATTAATCCCAACCAAGATGGCTGCAGCCATGGAGCAAGCAGGAGGGAGGCTAGGGTTTCCCTGGTGATGGAGGAAGCCAAGCTTTCCACATACCTTCATTTCTACAGAGACCAAGACATGTTAAAGAGGAAGTTCATTCCACACTCACAATCGGGATAGAAAAACCAGGATTAGAGGAGGAGGAGGACCCAGCCGGACTGCCTCGCAGACTAAGGAGAAAGCAAACACGTGCATCGATGAACATGCCTTTTGAGGGGAGGAACGGAAAGGGGTGGGCCCCAGGGCACTCAGCATGTGCTGATTGGCGGTTCAATGTCTCGGAATGTCCTGGCGCAGATGCAGGTTAAGTCATACTCTGCCCACCAGTTGGGGGAAGGGAGGATCTATGAGACTCCAGCCTCAGATCGCTGGGAATTTGAATCCAGAATCCCAACACTACCTCTTCAGGGCCCTTGGGCAAATTACTTAATATCTGTGAGCTCAACTTCTTAACTTGTGAAATGGATATAATAATATCTCACAGCATTATCGTCAAGAGGAAAAAAGTGGGATAATAAATGAAATGATTCATCAGCACCTAATAAATGATGGCTGTTTTTTCTCACTAGAGCAACTGACTGAAAGTTGTCCTTAATATCGAACGGACTTAGGAGGAAAATAGAAGGAATTACGGACAATGCTTTTGCAGAACAGAGTTTATAACTATAAATATTTGCCTAGACATGCCTGCCTCTAAAAGTCCCGAGAAACACAGAAAAAAGACTGAATTTATAAATTCCACGGATATGGATTAAAAATTATATGCGCTGTTCAACATGGTATGAAGGGGCTGGTGAAACAGACCGGATTTCTCTGGGACAGTAATTTTGTCCGATGAATTATTTATAAGAAGAATGAAGCCGAAACAAAAGAAATATGAAAACAGAAGGCTTACCTCATCAGTCATAATCTTTCAAACATCAGCAATGAAGTTATAATCATTTGCCACCTGCTGGGAGATGCACCAACAATGGAACATTGTGTCGTGTAAAATGTATCATAATGTGAAAGGAATTAATCCCCGGTGAGTCGCTAAGTGTCTGCCGTGAGTTCTCCCTAATTGTGGGTGTTTCTTGTCACTGCAAAGTGAAATGGTCGAGCTGGTTGAAAACAGACTTTGGGGGAGGGGCTCTGTCAAATGACAGCATTTTCCAGAAGATGTTCTTCTGTCGCCTGGAGCCTCATGAGCAGAGTGCGAATATAGGACCACAGCCATTGAGTCTGCGTTTGCTCACGCGGGAACCAGGCCCCGTGGGCTCGGGCGTGACACGGTGTGACATCCCTGGGCAGTTGCTGGCCTAAAGCTGGCGACGGTAATAAACACCTTCCCACATGTCAGAGGGGCCTTTGTTTCTTGTTTGACTTGGTTCATCCTCACCTGAGGATATTTTTCCCACTGATTTTTAGAGAGTGGGAGGGAGGCTGAGAGAGACACGTTGATTGGCTGCCTCCCGCACACACCCCAACCAGGGCCCGCTGGCCGGGGAATCTAGCCTGCAAACTAGGTGCCTGCCCTGGACTGGCATTGAACTCTCAACCCTTCGGTTCCAGGGCCAATGCTCTAATCACCAGTCCAAACCGGCTGGGCAGATGTGTGCTTTGTGGAATGAAAACCTAATGTGGGTCTTCAGTTAGGGGCATTCTTGCAGTCAGGGGGTCAGGGACATGGCTCATCTATGGCTCAGCGATCCGCACCCCAGAGGGGACCCTGAGATGGCGGCTGTTGTGACCGAACCAGAGACAGGGGCCTTACCCCTCTGCTATGCTGTCAACTGCAAGTTGGACGGCTACCGCACAGGGACCAGGAGGCTGGGGTGGTGCCCAACACCGCCTCCTCTGAGGAAGGGGAAGCTGGGGGTTGGCATCGGGCCAGGCGGGCCACCCCAGGTGAGCTGAGCTCCTGAGGGGAGGGGCCTGCACACCTGCAAATGGCAGGGCTTATTCTTTTTGACTCTAGACTCGTCCGTGACCTTCAAAGTTATAACAGAAACAGGCACAATCTATGTCAAAACCATCCCAAACGCTTCAAATTATAAGCACTTTAGAAGTCCAGCCTGGGTAGCCATAAACACGGAACTAAATGAGGCTTCCCTTCCTCTTCACAGACGAGGCGGGAATTTGATTATTTCAGCCCAGTTATTTCTAAAAATGAGTAACATGTCCACGGGGCATTGCTGAAATGCACAGAGGCATGTTAATGGCCTATGAATATTCAAGCCCTCATTACGGCTGCAGTTAATAATTATCAAATTCCCTTGACGGGAGAAGGCATCCATTTACAAGCGATGCCCTGCCTGTTCGACCACTCGCTTCGGTTCTGGTTCTCGGTCTCCCCACACTTGTTTTGGGGGGATGCTAAATCGCCCCACTCTTTCCCCCGGGGGTGGTGCCCATTCCCTCCACTTGGAGGGGAGGACTTTCCAACTGACAAAAAACTCAGCTGGAACTTGGGGTGGAGCAGGGACTGTGTGCCACAGCGAACAGCACCTGGGGTGGAGGACAGAGATTTGGGAAACGGGGAGGGAGCACTGAGAATCACCCTTCTACCTGTAACCAAGTCCCAGGACTTCTCGGAGCCATGCCCCCGGGGTGAGACGGGTGCTGCAGAGGCCTGTGCCCTTCTCCTGGTGAGACTGAGAGCCTGGGACCTGCTGCAGAGAGAGCTGCGATGAGCAGGGGACACGAGCATCTTCGCTTGGCACAAACCCCGCCCTTTCCAGGTTGTAATCTCCCATTTCTTTCTTTTCATCAATTACAAGATTTCTTACATCTTAATTTTTTTTAACTTTTGAAAAATACTTTTTCATTGATTGCAGAAAGGAAGTGAGAGGGAGGGACAGAGAGAAACATCAGTGATGAGAGGGAATCATGGATCGATCGGTGGCCTCCTGCACACCCCACACTGGGGATCTAGCCCGCAAGCCAGGCCTGTACCCTGACCAGGAATTGAACCGTGACCTCCTGGTTCATAGGTCGACTCTCAATCTCTGAGCCACTGAAGCTGGGCCTGATGACTTCATTTTGATGCAAGGAAACTGAAGGATAACGAGGACTCTTCAGAGAGCGAGGAGTGAAAGGGAGGCTCCACGTGCTCACGCACAGGAAACGCACAGGAGCTGTGTTCTCCTTGAGGCCGACCTGCCGGCCCCCCACCGCACAGACACTGCGGAAAACTGCCCACCGCACAGCTTGGGATGGAGAAGGTCAGCGGGAAGGAGAATTGGAGGAAACAACCTAAAAACATGAGAGGAACAAACGATGACCTTTTGGATTAACGAGCTCCGGGCGCAGGGGGAGAAGGGTGAGCGCACCTGCAGAGAAAGGGCGGATGAAGCTGCAGGAAAGGTAGTACAGAGCCGGCCTCCCTGGGAGATGCAGGCCGCTCCAGACGCCCTGTCCTGGCCTGGGCAGGTGAGGGTCTCACCTTCAGTCTGTGGAAAACCAGACGTTGTGAGGTACGGTGCAGCCGAGAGCAGGACAAGAAAGGGTGACATCCATGGAGTCAGCACAGGCCACATCTCAGTATGGGCATTATAGTGAGATGCCACCTGTGCCCACCAGCATATGGGTTCACCTTTATTAAATACTAGAGTCCTGGTGCACAAAATTCGTGCACAGGGGGTGTGTCCCTCAGCCCAGGCTGTACCCTCTCCAATCTGGGACCCCGAGAGGGATGTCCGACTGCCCTTTTAGGCCCGATCCAGCTAGGACTCACACAATCCAGTACTGCTGGTTCCCAACTGCTTGCCTGCTTGCCTTCCTGATTGCCCCTAACTACTTCTGTTTGCCAGCCTAATCACCCCGTAACCACTCCTCTGCCAGCCTAAATGCCCCTAACTGCCCTTTCCTAAAAGCCTGGTCCCTTCCAACTGCTCTTCCCTGCAGGCCTGGGTCCCCCTAACTGCCCTTCCCTGCAGGCTCAGTTGCTTCCAACTTCCCTCCTTTGCTGGCCTGGTCACCCCTAACTGCCCTCCTCTGGCAGGCTTGATCTCCCGTAACTGCCCTGCCTTGCAGGCCTGATTCCTCCCACTGCCCTACCCCTGCTGGCCATCTTGTTGCAGCCATCTTGTGTCCACATAGGGCAGCCATTTTTGACCACATGGGGGCAGTCATCTTGTGTGTTGGAGTGATGGTCAATCTGCATATTACTCTTTTATTAAATAGGATAGAAGCCTGGTGCACGGGTGAGGGCCAGCTGGTTTGCCCTGAAGGGTGTCCCAGATCAGGGTGGAGGTTCCCTTGGGGTGTGGGGCAGCCTGGGTGAGGGACCTGTGGTGGTTTGCAGGCCAGCCATGCCCAGCAGAGACCCAAGTGGAGGCCCTGGCATCTGGGATTTATTTATCTTCTACAATTGTAACATTGTAGCTTGGAGTGGAGCCAAGCCTCCTGCTCACACCATGGCCACAGCCATTTTTGTTGGGATTTATTTATCTTCTATAATTGAAACTTTGTAGCCTTGAGTTAGGCCTAGGCCAGCCAGGGTAGCAGAGAAGCTTGGCTTCCTCCATTGCCTGGGAAACCCAAGCCTCCTGCTTGCTGCAGCTCCGTGGCCCCAGCCAGCTTGGTTGGGTTAATTTGCATACTTGCTCCTGATTGGCTGGTGGGCATGGCTTGCGGATGTAGTGGAAATACAGTCAATTTGCATATTATACTTTTATTAGGTAGGATGTACTCTGAGGGAAGGCACAGAGTTTCCTTGTATTAACACCCTTCATGCAACAACCTTACACATTTGGGTGCTATTACTGGCATCATTTTGCAAACCATCAAACCGAGATGGCAAAGGCTATGCACTGTCCTTGGCAGATTTTTTAAAAGTTAGGTTTATTTTTATTCTCATCAAAGGATATTTTCTCCATTGATTTCTATAAGGTTTTCTAAAAGGTGGAAAGGAGAGAGGAACAGTGGAGGTGACGGGAAGGAGGAAGGGAGGGAGAGACAGACAGAGACAGAGATACACAGACACATCCATTCACTGCCAATTCCAACAACATGACCTGATCAGGAATCTGCAACCTAGGTAACGTGCCCTTGACCAGGAATGGAACCTGCAACATCCCTGTGGTCTGCAGGCCAATGCTCCAACCACTGAGCCAAACTGACGAGGGAACTGGCAATGGATTTTAAGTCACACTGACAAGCACTGAATTCCCAGGACAGCCCAGGCTGGGCCTGCTGGGCAGACTGACATTCTCATGACGCTCCAAGTTTAAGTTGGTGAACCTTTCCAGAGTGCTCATGACAGTGTGGGTGCTGAGGTTACAACCCATAAAATCTTCCCTGAGGGATCTGGACTGAAGAAACATTAGAGGTCAGGTGTGCCAGGCTGTTCAGGGGAGTGTTGTAGGAAACAGCTTCACAACCAAATACTCAACCAAAGGCGTTTGTTATGCAGATGAAACCCTAAACACCACTTAGGATAATTACAAGAAGACTATAAGGAATAAGGTGGGGGAAGGGCCATGATACGATGAAGCAAAGAAACACAGGATTCAAAACATTAAGTGGCATGGACATAAAACTTTGACTTTATAAATCTGTAAGTGCACACACACAGTAACACACACTGAACATAAAGAGAAGGAAATCAAA
Organism: Lasiurus borealis; assembly: GCA_004026805.1. Lineage (NCBI taxonomy): Eukaryota > Metazoa > Chordata > Mammalia > Chiroptera > Vespertilionidae > Lasiurus > Lasiurus borealis. The sequence continues at coordinate 63,836 of PVJN01001722.1, forward strand.
CTTTAACAGAGACGAGTTGTTCGAAAGTATGTTTTCGTTTTCTCCTTTTCTGTATATGTTTTACAGTGAAAACATTAAGTTTTAATTGGAAAAGGGGCAGATAACATTCTCCATGTGCAGTGAAGAGTGTTTGACTCCGAAGCAGGTAGAGCGTCCACAGACTCACAGTGACAGCTGCTACCACCTCGGTCTCCTCTGCGTTAATGAGTCAATCTCCTACCACAGGTGTGAAAACGAGACCTTGATGGATGGATGAGCGCACTGCTCTCCGTCCGGTGTTTAACGTGACCTGCCCTCGGGAGAAAAGACCATCGCAGGCACCGTTTCTGGTCAGATCCTGAAGTTACAGTTTCAGAGTTTCTCTGGCACTGCTTTCCTGCCTTCACGGTCATCTGGGACCGGATGACACCTGGTCACCTGTCACCACTGCCAGCGCTGCAGGGCGGCCCCAGGCTGCCAGAAGGTTCCTGTCCCCTGGGAAGGGCTGGGGACAGCACCAGCAAGGAACCGATCAGCCAGGAAGTCTTTCTAAGCCTGACTCCACATTCTTTCTGCACATGCCCACTCTTAGTTCTGCACAGACCTTTGATCTCTCTCTGCACAGGGTTCCCTCCGGTACCCCCGGGGCGATGGCCTGGAGGCACCCTTTCTGACGGGTGCCCCGGGTCAGATTGTGATGATGGCTTGACAAACGCCAGTGGCATCACAGGTGCCAGGCGCTGTTCTCACTTTCCCAGAGACCAAACCTTCCTAAGCCTCCGATTAATTCTATGGGTGGGCGATATTATCATCAAACCAACTTGCAAAATGGGGCACCCGAGGGGAGAGTCTAAGTGACTCGTCCACAGGCAGAGAGCTCACAGGGATGGAGGGGGGTGAGCTGCAGGGTCGGGGGTGCCAGGGGACAGGCCACCTGCACCTCAACAGGAAGGAGGCCTGGGCCTTACCTGTCCAGCCTGCGCTAGGACTCTCACAATCCTAACCACTCCTCTGCCAGCCTAAATGCCCCTAACCACTCCTCTGCCAGCCTAAATGCCGCTAACCACTCCTCTGCCAGCCTAAATGCAGGACGTCACTGCCTCTTTCCAGCGTGGTGTCATTGACAGCTCACTTCCACAGCTGTTCACATCACCATCGGTAACATGCACGCTCACACGAATTCGCGCTGTGAACAAAACCACTGGAAAGGGGATTTTGGAAAGAGATGAAAGGATTGGTAACTCTCCCTGGAATCCTGTCCCCAGACCCTCAGGGACCTGAGTCCGTTCTATGCTAAGATGGGTGAGGGCTCAGCCACACCAGGTGGATGCTAGTCACTTACCCCGATGTTAACATATGGAACATTCATCCTGTAAAGAGCATTTGTGCGTTTATCTGAGCCAAACTGTAGACAACCGCTGGGAAGCAGAATCTCAACAGACTGGGATAATGCTCCGGAGAACAGCAGTTTCTCACCCTGTTTTCTACATTATACTCACAAGAGGAGGTGCAAGTGGGTTACATGCAATCCGCTGGTGACAGGTTATGGGGGCAGGAGAAAGCAGAGGGGAACCCTTGGGATTGGATAAAAAGTGAAACAAGAAATAAATACTTCTTTTACCCAGATGAGTGATGGAGAGTTGACAGCTGACAATTAACAGGATAACAGTAACAATAAGGAATTTGTGGTCTGCATGCTGGGGAATTGGTTGCGCCCTGAGGGATCTGGGAAAAGGGGAGTTACCAGTTACCCTGACATTCCATAGGGATGTGATCTTTGATGCAAAAAGACAGGCTCAGTAAAGACTGAAGTTGATCTTTGTCAAGGAAGATACTAGTCTAGGATGTGACTACCCACTATAAACTGCTTTTTAATGTAAAAAGTTTTCATTTCAGACCACCCTTTGTGGTTACTCTCAGTCTCTGTGTTTGCAAGACTGCCATACAGGCTTTCCCTGAGCTGCTCAGGTTAGTATGTGGGCTCTTTTCGTCTACACCAGTGGTTGGCAAACTCCTTAGTCCACAGAGCCAAATATCAACAGCACAACGATTGAAATTTCTTTTGAGAGCCAAATTAAATTTTTTAAACATAACCTTCTTCTAACACCACTTCTTCAAAACAGACTCGCCCAGGCCGTGGTATTTTGTGGAAGAGCCACACTCAATGGGCCAAAGAGCCGCATGTGGCTCACGAGCTGCGGTTTGCTGACCACTGGTCTACACAATCACTTACTCACTCCTCCTAACAGAACCACAGGGCAGTGCCATTGCTCCCCCATTTCCCCGATGAGGAAACAAAACACTTGTCCAATATCCCTTAGCCGCTCCAGGGCTCACTTCTCCCGTGGATCATGAATGACGGGTAATATTTGCAAGTTGAAATTTGATATAGACTATTTTCCAAGTCCCTGGTCCTGGAACCCTTTGCTTAGCTTCTGCATTAACACCGCTTACAATTCTCCGCATCGTTGAAAGAACAGGTTATTCTTTTGTTGTATTTCGTAGAGAAACAGATGAACTAGGAGATAAAACGTTCAGACGTGTTGCCTCCTTGTTGACAAGCCCACTGAAACCTCCAGGCGACGTGTCACTCAGTGTCACTCAGGGTCAGTGAGACCTCGGAGATTCCTATCAGCACGACTTCAAAGGCCCCCAGTCCTGATCGTACCCCTTGCAGTGGAGCGTGAATCTCTATTTTGAGAAGCCTGCTGCTTTCATGTTCTCCTGGCTCCCTTGAACTCATCAACAACTTAGAGATCAAAGATTCTGAGGAGACATTCCCTCTCTTTCCCAGTCCACTCTGGAAACATGTGTAGACCACACTTGTCAATTAAAAAAGCCGCTCAGGCTGTGGATCTACATTAGGAAATATTTCTTTTTTAAAAATATATTGATTTTTTACAGAGAGGAAGGGAGAGGGAGAGTTAGAAACATCTATCAGCTGCCTCTTGCACGCCCCCTACTGGGGATGCACCCGCAACCAAGGTACATGCCCTTGACCGGAATCGAACCTGCGACCTTTCAGTCCGCAGGCCGAGGCTCTATCCACTGAGCCAAACCGGTTTCGGCTACATTGGGAAATATTTCATTTTGATCTGAGGTTCATGATGCCAATACTGAACTTTTTCCTCCCTCCCCCATTTATCCATGACTTCAATTTATATTTTAAGCACCTCAGGTGTGATACAAACAAAACTGAGACCAGAGAAACAGCTACAGCAGAGCTGAGGTTTGAAAGGGTGTGATTAGCGGGGCTGCTCTCAATAATTAGCCAACAAAAGGCAGGGAGCGAGGCCATTCTGCAAATGGGAGCCGTTTACAGAGACTGCGAGGCTCTGAAATGCGGGGCAGATGGATAAAAGGGGGCCCTGGCCCAGGAGGGGGTGTCAGCTGTGCAATGAGCACTTGATTAAACATACAGGGTCCCAACAGGTGTGCAGCTGCAGGGAGCACACGTGAGGAGCATGTCCGGGCGGGGGGCTGGGCTGCAAAGTGTGTGTGAGGAACAGGCTTCTGGACAAACACACACACACACACACATACACACCCGGCAGCTACGGGCCTTCTCTCCGCCACAAGATGCGCTTTAAAACAAGCGGGTGGATCGTCTCAGACACGTCTGGGCAGGAGGGTCAGAGGCCATGCCGCCCTCAGAAACCGGGGAGACGGCTGCTGCGACAGGGAGATTCATTTGTAAGCCCGGCAATTAGTGATGATGAAGTTGACATTTCACTTCTTGAAATTGTTTTGCAGACGAGGAGTGACTCATTCATTTTTCAGTGGATTTTTATGACCTGCGTGTTCGGCCTGAGCTGGAGTGATGGAAAGGACAGCCGCTGCCCTGGGGCTGGGCAGAACCCCAAGGTGACTCCTGGTGAGGCAGCCCCGGCTGACCTCCTCCCTGTGGGGGTGCGAGCCGCCTGCTGATATGCCGAGGTCACGCCTGGGGTGAGGTTAGTCACTCCTGAGTTAAGCAACAGGGAGGGGTGCTGGGCCCCCCTCTCAGGGGAGGTGCAGCTGTGAACGGCTGTGGGGAGGGCAGCCTCTGGGAGCCAGGAACCCAGTGCTGCAGCCACAGGAACTGATTGTGCCCCTCCTGCCAATGAGCCTGGAGAACCCTGGGCTCAGCGGGGGTGGCCCCGGCAGACACCTGGACGCAGGCTCCTGAGAAAGAGCGGAGGACCCCACAGTCTCCTCACCCCCAAAACGCGGGGTAATAAATAGGTATTGACTTAACCACCGGCTGGCCGCACTTCCTTCCCCAGCGATGACAAGCTAATCCGGCGGCCTGCCAGGCTCCATGAAAGACATCGCCAGCCTCCACACGGCCCCTTCCTTCTGCCATCCCCTCGGCCTTCCTGCCCGAGACTGGCTTCCCCGGCCTCTGAGGAAGGTGTCAGGAAGGCGAGCAGACAAACGACACCGGGGACGCAGGGGGAGAAATACACGGCTCATCGGACAGAAGGAAATGGAGCCACGACCTCATCTCCCCAGGATGATGAGCGGGCTCAGGATGACCAATAAAAACACTCACGGCCATCAGTTTAAGAAATGCAGAACCAGCCCTAACCGGTTTGGTTCAGTGGCTTGAGTATCGGCCTACAAAGGGAAAGGTCCCAGGTTCAGTTCTGGTCAAGGGCACATACCTTGGTTGCGGGCACATCCCCAGTAGGAGGCGTGCAGCAGGCAGCTGATGTATGTTTCTCTCTCATCGATGTTTCTAGCTCTCTATCCCTCTCCCTTCCTCTCTGTAACAAATCAATAAAATCTATAAAAAAAGAAATGCAGAACCAGGAGTGATGGCCGATGCCCTGGGGAACACCAATCCCACTCCCTGCCCCGAAGACTGGGTTCCAAATAAATGAACGGCCAACTCTCAAGGCAGTGGGTGCCAGGGGGAAACCGGGCGGAGAAACGCAAGGCCCTCACCCTCCCAGGACGAGCTGGGCGGGCGGGATGTGAGGGTAACAGAGACAACCCATTGGCACTCCGAGCAAGAAGCAATTTCTCCCGCGAGAGGGAAACGTCTCTTGTCTCTCGGAAACCTCTTTCATCAGAGAGGCTCGAAGCTCGGCCCTCGGTTCTCCTGGGCAAGATGCTCATTAAAAAACACGCCGTGCGCAGCGTCTGCGTCTGGGAAGGGCTTGAATTGTTAATGACCTTGCTTCCCACTTGTGAGCCTGGCATCTCTGTAGCTGGTGGGTGTGGGCACAGAGTCCGAGGCAGGGCCAGACAGCTAGTTCCCAACAGGCTATTACCCGCTCGCCGGCCCGGTCAGGGGGCCTATTTATAGGAGAATGACAGTCCACTTGGGGAGAGTAATCCTCTCTGAAAAACCTCTCACACGCCCCCTTCTTTTTCCATCGCTTCTGGAAAATTCACTGCACTTGCAGATCCCCAGGAGGCGAGCGTGCCCTCCTTCCTCCCCGTCTCCGGCTACACCTGCAGCCCTGGAATAACGCGGGCCGAAGCTCCTCTCCTATCACGCCCGGCTAATCTCCCGTCCCCGGCGCCAGTGAAATAACACCCGGCTTAGCTTAGCCGCGGCCGCCTATCTTCGGAGTCTCGGAGCGCCGATAAGGAAACTCCCGGAGATAATCAGGTTCAGGGGGAAAAATTAACCACCGGGAGACAGTACTGAGAAAAGTGCAACTGAGAAATGTGTCCAGTGTCTTCCTGTGATAACCGTGACGATGGCGAAAGAATGTCTGTCCGCATAAATGTGAGATCTCAGCCTTTATCTGGAAGTCCAATGAGGGGAAAAACCTGTGCGGGGAGAGATGGAATGCCGACGACGAAGCCAGTGAGTAAACAATAAGTCTGAGCTAGTTCTTGCCTTCTCCGAGCTCATCATCATCTCTTAAGACAGAGAGAGAGGGACGGGGGAAGAATTCTGAGACTTCCTGCTCTGAAACAGCCCTACCGGAAGTGACATCAGTCCTGGTGGGGGCACCTGGGCGGCTTCTTGGAGGAGGCGTATCTTTCTGTGTTCGAGGAAAGATGCTCCTTAGTTTGGACTTCAGACAAGGCCTGGAGGAGATGCCATTTCGTGTCAACTGCACGTCAGATTCTGTGCTGGGCGCTGTAAGCTTTTATTCTGAGATCACTGGAGACTTACATACTTTTTTTTAAAAAAAATGATAGACTACACAGCCTTCATCGGTTCCTGCAGTGACAACACCTTGCATCATAACTACAGTGCAGCCCAGCACCGGGAAATGGACCCATTCTCCATTATCCTGTGTGTGTACGTGTCGAGTTAGGTTTGGGAATTGTACCACACATGGACATGTGTGTGACCATCACCACAGTCCTGCTACGAAACTCCTGGTGCTTTTCTGTGTGTTCACGTTCTCCCCGAAAGATGGTGTGCACTGAGCCTGACCATGTGCCACCTCAGCACCAGGCACACTGGCCTTGTCACCTGCTCCCTGGGGCACGTGGCCAGGGCCCCACTGTTTCATCCCTGGCTCCCTTGGGGAACTATCAGGTTCCCCTTCCCTCTCCCCCCCACTACTGGGCTCCTCAACTAAGTGCCAAGACTTGGCAAAGGACTCAGATGGGGACAAACTCCATTGGTCATCTCTAGAATGGCCAGAAATGTAATATGCCACCGCTAATGATTATAACCTGGGTTACTTAGCTGAGAGCCATATACATTTTATAAGGCGATAAATCTTTTCAAATGTTCCCTGGAGTGTCAATTGATTCATTAACTCATAATAAATGCTTTAAAAATGTAGATTAAATAATAACCAGAAACACCTCAGCTATATGCCACCAGGACTCCTGTCCCAGGCTTCAGGGAGAGACCTGGATTTTCTCTCCCCTTTAAAGCGGTTGCTCATAAACACATCGTCAAGGAGCTGTTGGCGGTGACAGCTTGGGAAATTAAATTCTGGCCCAAACCAATTCATCTTAAAGAGTGCCCATCAGAGTCTTTGTTAAGTAGGTGCCCACTCTGAACAGCGACTTGGCAATCCTTCAAAGGTGCCCGCTCAACCTGTGCACCGGGAAACGACCTGAGGGAACTCAGAAAGCCGGTCAAAGGCACCCTCATGGCACCCTGTACGTGGGCAGCAGGGTCTGAAGCCACCTGTACTTTCATTTGAAGGAATATGCAGAAATTTCCCGTGGTTTATTTTTTAAATATATTTTATTGATTTGTTGCAAAGAAGAAGGAAGAGGGATAGAGAGTTAGAAACATCAATGAGAGAGAAACATCGATCAGCTGCTACCTGCACATCCCCTACTGGGGATGTGCCCGCAACCAAGATACATGCCCTTGACCGGAATCGAAACTAAGACCCTTGAGCCACAGGCTGATGCTCTATCCACTGAGCCAAACCAGTTAGGGCTCCACTGTGTGTGTGTGTGTGTGTTTCTAATATTTAATTACATAGGAGAGATGCAGTGAATGAATCTTGTTATAACATTGATCCGTTTGAAAAGTCAAACCGTATTTCTAGCTCCATCATAACTTTACAAAAATATATGTTATAGAGAAACAGACCGAAGGAAGTTTACTCCATATAAGTGTGGCCATATCCATGTGGTAGTATAATGAATAATTTTTATTTTTTCTCCTTTGGGGAGTTCTGTGACCATTTTTAAAATTTTTACAAATTCTCCCAAATAGATTAGGTTTCTATTTTGGGGAAATCAACTTGTGTTTTTTTTTTTTTTAATTCATTTTATTGATTTGTTACAGAGAGGAAGGGAGAGATATAGACAGAAACATCGATGAGAGATATCGATCAGCCGCCTCCTGCACGCCCCCTACTGGGGATGTGCCCGCAACCAAGGTACATGCCCTTGACCAGAATCAAACCTGGGACCTTTCAGTCCACAGCCCAACGCTCTATCCACTGAGCCAAACCGGTTTCGACAATAAACTTGTTCTTACAGAAGATGGGGATGGAGAAGGAGAGAGAGAAGCAACTAATTCACTAAGCACAGTCGTGGCTTCTGATTTTAGGGCGGAAAATTCCAGCTCACAGAGACCCACAATCCCCGAAGCTCTGAGCAGCTCCCTCGCCCCCTCAAAAAACACAACACTGCAGAGTCGTGTTTGCAGAGAGAGAGAGAGAAAGATGGAAACTCATGGAGGAAGCCGACATGTGAGAAAATATAACACCGCTCCATTGAAAAGCAAGCCCAAAGGCTTAGCGTTTGTTAATTCATCAGCGGGGCTGAAACAGGCTGCTGTGTCTGAAAGGTGTGTGTTCTATGGCCATTGGATTCCTTCTAGAAGAGCATCAATAGCCGATGTATTATAGGTCAGCTTTACTCCCATTGGATTTATTCTATTAGAGCATCAATAACCTCTCTCGGGAGAACTTTACCCCCGTTTCAGCACTTGATTGACATAATTCACTTTCAATCCTTCATTTCCAAAGACTGTACTTGGTCCATAAGTGGAATGTTTGTTCCAAAAATCAATACAGCAACTAGATTTCAATAGGCGCCTACACAAAGCCCCCGTGAGTCTTAATTTCTGAGACATAAGCTTGTGTTGATCACTTGCAGGTCTAAAGAGGGAGCTATTGACTAAGAGAGGCTGACATTTGTCAAGATGAAGGAGATGCTTCTCATTCCCACAGAAGCCCTTGTTCCTGTCACTAATGGAATCGGATTCTATTGATTCCTGATTGAACACGAGTAGGTGATGGGGAGTCACCTCAGCGCGAACATCTGGGCTGGGGTTCCGAGCTAGCCAGGAGAGGGAGGGTCTTAACCCAGGAGGCCACGTGTAGGCCTGTGCCTGCAGCCCCCTCCCCCCTCCCACCCCAGATGCAGTGCAGAGGATGGAGAGCAGATGGGAGGGAGAGGAAGCCATGAAACTGGCTGTCACACATTCTTAGGACCACCTCACCCACATAGACGATTATTCTATTCCAGAACCTTAGCTAAGTTGCTTCCTAGGGAAACCCACGTTATTAAGTGGATTTGTTAGACTCTGGCTCATTAAATACTTAGCATGGCTGGGTGAAAAAACCATAGTTTTCTGCGTCTTTGAAAAGTCAGTCATTCTTTTATTTTGATAACGGTCATCCCAATGTGACCGGAAACGTAAAAACCCTCACTAGTGTTAAATCAGGGAGCAGAAGTGTGCTCTTCAGACATCTTCCCTCCGGTCCTGTGAGGCGTGTGTGTGCGTGCGTGCGTGGACACACACCTGCCCGCGTGCCCGCAGACTGTGAGGCGCTGCGGGTTCACCTCCAATGGCTGTCGTTAATTTATTCCCGCTCCAAACACTAATGCGTTCACCTGAGAGGGAAGGCTTCATTGGCTCAGCCCTGCAAATCGCTCTGCCTGCTCTCCCACATTAGAGAGCCTAATTTACAATTAATATGTATGCGTTCTCCTCCGTCATTTCAATATGCAAAAATAAGCTTCTTCTCGGTGATGAAGAGCGGAGCAGAGGTTTGAATGCCTCATTTGAATTTCCTGTCAATCTTCCCGAGGTCTATTTTTCCTCCTCTCCCTGTCACTCAGAGAACTGCGGGCAGCCAGCTGAGGAGCCAGCCAGGCCCTCCACAAGGCCTGAGTGTCAAAGATCTATACCTCCCACCCCTTTCTTCCTTTTTTATTCTTTATTGTTGAAAATATTACATATGTCCCCTTCTCCCATGGTCTTCTCCCAGTCTGCCCCTGCCCCCACCCCCAGCCATCTGTGTCCATTGGTTATGCATGTATGCATACAAGTTCTGTGGTTGATCTCTTAATCCACCCATCCACCCTCCCCTGCTTTCCCTCTAGGTTTGATGGTCTGTTTGATGATTCTATGTCTCTTTAAGGATTTTTTTGTTCATCAGTTTATGTTGTTCATTATATTCCACAAATGAGTGAGATCATGTGATGCTCACCTTTCTCTGACGGGCTTATTTCACTTAGCATAATGCTCTCCGGGTCCCTCCATGCTGTTACCAATGGTAAGAGTTTCTTCTTGTTTATAGCAGTGTAGTATTCCATGTGAGATGTGCCACAGGATTTTAATCCACTCAGCTGCGGATGGGCGCTTAGCACCTTCCACCACTTTCAATCACAGTTTCCTCAGCATCTGTGACTCAGTACCAGGGGTTATTTTTTAACCTTCCTGTGGCCGGGCACTCATCCATGGTATTCCCTCTCTCAGATTCAGCCCATCTTCACCAGGATACGTGAGGGGGCACACAGTGTACGGTTTCAGAGCTCAGGGGACCGAGACCCTGAGAGGGCGAGGACCTGGCCCGTGTCCGCGGGAGAAGAAAGGGGAGACAGGATGAGCACACATTGGTGGGTCTCGGTCCCAGACATCGCGGTGAATGCAGGAATGACTGGAGGCCTGCCGCCCGCTTTTCCTGCCCCTTCTCTCCCCTTCCTGCCTGACCTCGGGGAAGCCTCACTTCCCTCCCAGCAAACGGAACCGCGTGCCTCTCCGCAGAGCCCCGACCACAGCGGTGTTTCTACGGCGATTTCCACGATCGGCCGGCTGCTTCCTCTTCCTCTCGTTCTGAGCTCCAGGCGGGCAGGAGCCAGGCCTTCCTGCTCACTGTGGTTCCCCCGGAGAGGGCACAGCAGCTCCCGCCCTGGGCCGTCCCTAAATGTGAATGAGTGAGCGAATGCATGAGTGAATGAGTGAGCAAATGCATGGGTGAATGAGTGAGCGAATGCATGAGTGAATGAGTGAATGAGTGAGTGAATGCATGAGTGGATGAGTGAGCGAATGCATGAGTGGATAAGTGAATGAATGCATGAGTGAATGAGTGAGTGAATGCATAAGTGAATGAGTAAATGAATGAATGAATGACCACAGGTCTCAGGAAGATTAAGTCCCGGACATCTTTGAGCAGTAACCCAGGTATCCCCTTCCTCTTGTCAGATGAGGGAGCAGGTGGGGAGGGTGCGAACCTACTGGCTAATGATAAAGAACTTGAAAACAGGAGCTTAAAATCTAGGAATCTTTTTTTTAATATATTTTATTGATTTTTCACAAAGAGGAAGGGAGAGGGATAGAAAGTCAGAAACATCGATGAGAGAGAGACATCCATCAGCCGCCTCCTGCACACCCCACACTGGAGATGTGCCCACAACCAAGGTACATGTCCCTGACCGGAATCAAACCCGGGACCTTTCAATCTGCAGGCCGACGCTCTATCCAATGAGCCAAACCGGTCTCAGCAAAAATCTAGGAATCTTAAATGCTTTGACTCCTTCTCTGCCAGGAACTTGAAGGAAAGTACATGCTGGCACATCCCCTATGTGGCTGTGCTCCTGACACGTGGGGTTTGGGCCGAGGGAAGAATCCCGCCATCCCGGGAACCTCACCCCGGGGTCAGAGGGACCTGGTGTGGGACTTCCCAGGACTCTACCAAACCTAGAAATCAGTGCGTCGCTCTTCCATGCCAACAAACTACAGGTGGGTCAGGGTATGTCCTTCCACACACAGGGGTCATACCTGCACTGTGGCAGCTGAATTAATTCCTTGACAAATCAATGAGTCAGAGTTTGGAATTGTATTTGAATTTTTAGAAAACCTCACATGAATTATATAAAGTCATCTTCCTTTTGTGCCTCTATTTCACACACCTCTATAGTATTTTTCTGCCCAGGGGAAGTGCAAGCACTTCAAAAGGGCAGCCTGTATCTCACTGTCCCTTAGGCAGCCTAACTCCATGTTTGCCTTCAACCACAATATCAATGATACCCCCCTGCCACACACACACACACACGTGGATTGTGTTTGCCATGTGTTGTCAATTGAATTGTTTTTATTTACTACCTTGCAGAGTTTCATGTTGTTAGTGATTAAAACTAGCGAGCTCCTGACAAGGGTGGGCACCTGAAGTGGGCTCCCACTGAGCAGAGTGGGTGAGAACTGGAGACCTGGCCGCCCGCAGCGGGGACGCCCAGTGAAACCCGGGCACTGCGGCAGGAGCCGCCGATGCTAATGGGTTCCGGCTCACCGCCATGGGGAGGAGAGGGGAAAACATGTCAGGATCCTGCCGTTGGTAAAGGAAAGAGCCTCCGGAAACACGGCTGATCCCCACTGTCTCTCCTCCTTTAAAGCTTCTCCCCCTCCGAGTGCCAGTCTTTTGAAAATTCCTTCCTCTTGACTCCAAATTCAAAATGTTTTTTGTCAAAAGACACCTGAAAACGCACAGCCCTGGAAAATCCCAGAGGCAAAGAAGAGCGTTTTTAGAAGAAAAACTTCTCAACTTCACCATCTACCGGGGGGCGAGATTCTGTTTCTATTTATGCTGTTTATTTTTGGCAGTGCCGGCTTCCAGTTGGCTGTTGGGAGAAGACAGAACAGAGCTGTGTGTCCACAGAGCTCCGCTCCTCTGGGGATTTGAACCTGAGAAGCAGGTCAAAGGTCAGCACCCACCGGGGGCTGCAATCCCTTCTGCCCGGAACCGCGGGAATGGCATTCCCATATCTCCCGGGACCAGATGCCCCGCCATCCCCGCAGCCTGTGCGCCGCAGTAATTTCTGTGTTGTCTTGCGGGGTCAGGGAATGGATTATCCTTGTTGTACAAGCGTTCAGTTTAATTAAACAATCAATTATTCATTGAGTTCAGTACTTAGGTTCGGCGCCGCATGGGGAGCTTCGGGGAAGTAGCAGAACAAGACCTCGCCTGTGCTTCTGTCTGCGATGTGCGAAGGGGGCTCCCCACTGACTGGGGGAGAGGCCGGGCGGGGGGGGGAGGTGGGGAAAAGAAGAGGGAGGTGCGGTCACAAACAAGGACTGCAGTTACGAAACACCACAGGGGTCTGATGATGTTAGGAGGGAGTGAATAGGAATGATGTTTTCAAAAATGTTGATATTTTAGAGAGAGAGCAAGTGGGGGGGAGGGAGAGTGAGAGCGAGAGAGAGAGAAGCATCAATGTGAGAGAGAAAATGAATGTGAGAGAGAAACATCAATTGGTTGCCTCTTGTATGCACCCCAACTGAGGAGGGACCCCACAACCCAGGCATGTGCCCTGACAGAGAATGAAACCCATGACTTTTGGTGCATGGGATGGGATGACACTGAACCAACAGAGCCAAGCAAGAAAATTTTTAAAAGATATATTTTATTGATATTTTACAGAGAGGTAGGGAGAGGGATGGAGAGTTAGAAACATTGATAAGAGAGAGACATTGATCAGCTACCTCCTGCACGCCCCCCACTGGGGATGTGCCCGCAACCAAGGTACATGCCCTTGACGGGAATCGAACCTGGGACCCTTGAGTCCGCAGGCTGACGCTCTATCCACTGAGCAAAACCGGTTTCAGCAGGAAATGATTTTGATGGAAACATGTTTCAAGGAAGGTGAACAATATGAGAGATGTTGGAAAGCTAGGCTCAACAATCACAGAGTAAGAATACGACAGAGGAACGCACAGGTACAGTGAAGACAAGATGGGGAAGACATCAGCGCTTCTTAGATTAAATAGTGGGCACATCTTTACGTATGCAGATGAAAGTAGTTGTCTTTGAAGTATTTAAAAACTATACCCGCTCAAGAATTTTTTCCTTCTTCATAATATTAATAATATACATTTTAAAGACTCAATTTGTCTAAAGGCTATGATTGCTGAATCTTTCAAAATGGACCCACACATTTAAAAACACACCCTGCTTTTTTTCTGGGGTGTGCTTCCTTTCTACTTCTTGCTGTATTTAAAACACATGAAGGATGAATGCTTCAGCAGAAAATAGTTACACGGAATGTTATCATTTTGGAATGATCTGCAACCAAAGAGATGTAGGTCACGGCTATTTCGCTAAGAGCTAAAAAGCTTCTGCCTGCTAATGCGATAACCTACTCTACTTTTGCCATAAATAATCCGCACTTGTTTGCCGGTGTTGAGAAATTGATAAAAAGCTTCCATGCTATATCCATGGTTCTCCTTCTCCTTTTACTTAAAAAACAACAAACCGAAAGACACCTGCGGTTTGTGTCATGAGGGTAGGCCTAATGGGGGCCAGTGTGCTTCCTGACCATATGAGGGAAAATGTGTGACCCTACATATACACACATGCACACATTTACATGCCCCGAACCAGCAACATATGGGAGGTCTCATAAGGTGAGAGACATACCCAGGTTGGAAACAGGAGGGCGTTTCCACAGGAAACAGGACACATCTGAGCCTCTGCTTCCCCACCCCTCACACAGGATTAATGCACTATCATTTCGGTTTGTATGATAATGAGATAATGAAGATAATGCAACATAATGAAATAATGAAGAGGTAAGTGTGCCTTCTGGTACCCCCTACCCTTATCCATTCATCCATTCATTCATCCATACAATGGAATCACTCATCCATCTATTCATTCAGTCACATAGTGGGCCATCCATCCATCCATTCATTCATACGATGATGGAATCATCCATTCCCTATAAGAGCTGAGGCAGTGGGGGCAGTGATGGGGAGGGCACAATACAGGAAACCACAATGCAAGTAAGGGAATCATTGGAGCAGAGAGAGTTGGCCACGTGTGAGGAATGGGGACTGCGCTAGGAAAGGGTCACGGGGGATTTAAGATGGACACAGGTCCTCAAATTTGGGAAGGTGGTAGAGAGGACCCAGTCCGTGGAAAAAAGAGGGAGTTCCCGCTCTAACGTGTGGGGGAAAAACCCACAGATTTCTGACACTCGCTGACCAAGCCCTGACATAAATCCCCAAATGAGGGAGGAGGTGCTCAAATGAAAATGGAGCAAATATTATATATATATTTTTTTTACAGAGGAAGGGAGAGGGATAGAGAGTTAGAAACATCGAGAGAGAGACATCGATCAGCTGCCTCCTGCACGCCCCCTACTGGGGATGTGCCCGCAACCAAGGTACATGCCCTTGACAGGAATCGAACCTGGAAACTTTCAGTCCACAGACTGATGCTCTATCCACTGAGCCAAACCGGTTTCGGCTGGAGCAAGTATTTATTCATTCAAGTCCCTGCCTCCTTTGACCTCCAGGCACCTGCGGGAGGGAGGGAAGCAGTTTGAAATCTGCCCAGCCAAAGTTTTCCTGAGGACAGGAAGCGAGAGGAGGGGTGCAGGGGGGGGGTGCCTATTTCTAGGTGCGGAGAAGCAGCAGAGCAGCCGGTCCGGCGTAAATAGAAGCAGCCTCCTCATGGAAACACCAGACTGCGCCCTCCTCCCTCCCACAGCCCGCGCGCAGCCTGCTCCTCGTTAGTTTCCCCAAAATTATCCGTGGCCCAAACTAGCAAAGCAACACTCCAACTTCTGAAACTCCCGTCTTCAAAGCAGGTCAGCTGCTTCCCCAAATTAAACGGAGATCGCTGTCACAGCTCACACTTTGAAGACAGATTGCCTGTCATCCGGGTCCCCTCCCCCGCCCCCCCCCTACCCTGCTTGCATTTCTAGGTGACTAGACATCTTCAAGGACGGATTGCTGAAAGACACTCCTGCCTGTTGTCAGTGCGGCTGAGAAGTCAGCCACCGGCCCAGTGACAGTTCCTCTCTCCTGTTTGAGGCCCGGATGGTTCAGAGGTTTGTGAATTCATTATTTCTGACAGGCTCCTCTCCCAATTAGGACCACACAGAGCTCCCATCCGCAGCCAGAGCTCCCGGCAGCCTGTTCCTGCAGCAGCTCAGGACTGTGCAGCGAGAAAAACTCCGTCAACAGGTCATGGGGGGCCCGGACCGGCACCAGCTCTACAGGAGGGGGCAGACCTCAGGGGCAGCTCCAACTGCTGATTTGTGGGATAGGAAGTCCCCTTCTGCCATCAGCTCTGTGACAGGGAGAAAATTCCCCATAATTCTCACCCTCTCACTTTGGGGAAAGCAGCAGAATCCCAATTATTCTCACAAATAGGAGACCCGGAACAGATCAAGATGCACTTGAAGTTTTTCTCTGGAGGGCGGGTTACATATGACGGTCTGACCACCTAAACCATCCCGGTGTTGTGTGAAAACAGAGATACCGTGAATAAATTCAAACCTGCACATGCTTTCCAGGCACTGCTCAATGCTTCCCTTCCTCTTACGATTTAACTACAAGTTACCAGACGAAGGAAGGAATGGAAACAACCATCATTTTGACCACAACCTACTGCGTGCCAGACACTCTTCCAACTGCTGCATGTCTATTACCCTATTTTCCGGCGTATAAGATGACTGGGCATACAGTGGTAACCCGAGATACGAGTTTAATTCGTTCTGTAAACTTGAGGTGTGGGAAACTATGAGACGCTTGAGTCGCGGTAAACTGGTGGGTCGTGTGCAGCCGGCCGATCCGAGCAATGACTCCTATCTCAACTGTTGCTCGTATTTCAAAGCAAAAATCGCTCGCTCGACAGCTCGTATCTCAAAAATCTCGTATGTTAGGGCACTCGTATTTCGAGGTACCACTGTATAAGATAATCCCCAACTTTTCCAGTTAAAATACAGAGTTTGGGATATACTCGCCCTATAAGATGACACCCGGCGTATAAGACGACCCCTGACTTTTGAGATTTTCCTGGATTAAAAGGTCGTCTAATACGCTGGAAAATACGGTAAATCTTTAAACTCCACAGCTACCTAACGAGCGAGGTCCTGGGATTCTCTCATTTCACGGATGAGAAGGTAAGGAAGTTGCCCAAGAAGACCCAGGACGTTCATCTAAGCCTAGTCCTGAGAGGGGCTACCACTTCCAGCACCTCAGCAGTGTCTGCACCAGTTTCACTCCCAGAAACCTTGATGGGAAGGTCAGTCACTCAGGTTTGCAGGGGAATGGAGGGCCATTCCATTCCAAGTGCTCAGATGGGTCTGGCTCATTCAGACTTTATTATTTAAGGTAGTACTTTTCTTTCCCATAACCACTACCACTAATGAGTTTATCATCATTTTTAAGGTTAAGATTAGAAACTTGTGAAGAGATGTACTTAATATCTTATGGTTGCTTTCAAACTAAGCTGTCACCAGAAAGATGCAAATTAAAACAATGAGCCACACCCCACACCTGTCAGAGTGACTACCATCAATAAATCAACAAACAGCAAGCGCTGGTGAGGACGTGGGGGAAGAGAATCAATCCTCGTGCGCCATTTGTGGGAATGCAGACTGGCGCAGCCACTGTGGAAAACAGGGTGAGGGGGTCCTCAGAAATTTAAAACTAGAACTGCCTGATGACCCAGCAATTCCACTTCTGAGACTCTATCCTAAGAATCCCAAAACACCAATCAGAAAGAATACATGCACCCCTCTGTCCATAACGATGTTATTTCCAATAGCCAGTTTTGGGGAGCAGCCCAAGTGCCCATCAGCAGATGGGGGGATGAAAAAGATGTGGTACATTTACACCATGGAATACTACTCAACCGTAAAAAAAAAAAAAAGAACGCTCTCTTACCTTTTGAGACAGCATGGATGTACCTGAAGAGTATTACGCTAAGTGAAATAAGCCAGTCCGAGAAAGACAAGTACCATGTGATTTCAGTGATATGTAGAATCTAATGAATAAAATAAACAAACAAAACAGAAATAGACCTATAGATACAGAGAGCAGACTAACAGCTGTCAGGAGGGGAGGGCCATTGCAGGGGTGGGGGGAGAAAAAGGTGAAGGGATTAACCAAAAAAAAAAAAAAAAAAATCACAGCCGAAACCAGTTTGGCTCAGTGGATAGAGCATCGGCTTGCGGACTGAAAGGTTCCAGGTTCGATTCCGGTCAAGGGCATGGACCTTGGTGGCGGGCACATCTCCAGTAGGGAGTGTGCAGCTGATTGATGTTTCTCTCTCATCAATGTCTCTAACTCTATCCCTCTCCCTTCCTCTCTGTAAAAAATCAATAAAATATACTTTAAAAAAATCACAGATACAGACAACAGTTTGGTGATTACCAGCGGGAAGTGGGGGGAGGCAGAAGAGGGTCAAAGGGAATGCATGGTGATGGAAGGGGTGAGACAATGGGTGGTGAACACACAACACGATCTACAGATGACGTATTATACAGGATTGCACCCCTGAAACCTATATAACTTTATTAGCCAATGTCACTCCCAATACAGTCAATAAAAAACAAAGCTGTCTTAAGGTTTGCTTCCCAGATATATTTTTTGACAAATGGTCCAAGATGTCCTTAGTCATCATCAGAATGTGGGCTGAGCCTTCCTGTGTGTGAGAACATTTCTCTCAATTTATTATAATTTCGGTGATTTATGCAAACAGAGATGGAAACAGCCCGGTGTCGGTTTCCCAGGCGCTGTGTAGGAGGCACTGTGTGTGCACAAAGCTCGTTATGTGTTCACAGGATGTGTCCACACACCTTCTGCCCACAGACCCGTGCTCTGAAATGCTGCAGCCTCTGTGCATTTCCTGATCAGTGTGACAGCGGCCATGTCCGCGCCACAGCTCAACCGCAAATGAAGCATGACCCACATGACAATTAAGGGACCCCACCCAGCCAAAGTTTCACAGCAGGAGAGAGGGTGACAACAGTCATAGGCGCCCACCCAGCCAACAACATTCCACAGCAGGGATGGTGACAACAGTCCCATACCCCCCCCCCCCCCCACTGGCCAACATCCCACAGCAGGAAAGAGGGTGACAACAGTCCCACAGCCCCACAGGCCAATGCTCCACCGCAGGGAGCCATTGGTGAAACACAGACACCATGGAGGACCCTGCTCTTAACACAGCCCCGTCCTGAGACATAGAATCAGACGGAAAAGGAAAAAAAATACAAACCATGCAAAGGTGCATGAGATTGGGTAACAAGGATGCTCGTTGCAGCACTGTTTGTTAATAATAATAAAAAAAAACTGCAAGGAACATAAATTTCCATCAAGAGAGAAATGGCTATAATAATATGAATTATTCACAATATGAAACAGCATAGCAGCAATGCGAGTTTAAAAAAGAACTCCGGTATTCGGAGTTTGGGGAAATAAAGCATGTTGCTGAATAAATATGGCCTCATAAGTGTCTGTAGAATGTCTAGAAATGCACGGGGAACAAGAGCTGGGAGACGTCGACGGGAAGAGAACAGTGGATCCCTCCGGGTAAAAGGCCGGGACTCGGGAGAAGTGCAATAAAAACACAGCTCCGGTTTTAAAGGGAAACCGCTTTCGTGTGTCGCTCATCACAAGTGCGTGCACCTACCTGTACATTCGATGGTCAACACCGCCGGCAGGGCACGCGCAGTTATACAGAATTCCATATGCATCACATGCCTTCTTCCAGGAGAAATTAGGAAACATCTCGAGTCAGAGAAGGCACACCATGTCAGTTATAATAAATTCCACAGCGGGAATGAAGGAGAAGAAGGCAATACGTGATTAGCTGTAAAAGAGCCACGATGCCCACCATGGACGGGACTGGCTGCCGGGGCCGGGGAGGTGGGAGCAGGAGGTGGGGTTGAGAGAGTTTAGGTCAGTGAAGGGCTTGGGATAAACTGGAATGGTGCACTGGACACCACACATTAGGGAAAGTCCAAAGAACTGCACCACACGGAGGGTCCTAACGGGATGATGGACTCCGTTAGTAACGATGTACTGAGGCTGGTCGGCAATGGCCACACACCCACACCACCACAGAGATGTCACAGTGGGAAAAGTGTCTCTGTGGGGTGGGAGGTGGGAACACTGTAATTTCTATTCTATTTTTCCATAAACCTAGAACGGCAATAAGAAATAAAGCCTATTTTAATTAAAACGCTTAATAGAAGGAGGCACACATGACAAGAGGAAGGTAAATAAAAGAACAATTAATGCGGTGGGTGGAAGACGGAGCCTGTGGCTGCATGATATAAAGGAGCTAAATTAATCTACGGGGAGCACAGAGCATCCTGCGGAGCTATTTTATTCATGTATTTGTTGTTTACCTGTTTGTTTGGTTTATCATATGTGATGTTGTGAAGGAGTAAGAAGGTGCAGGGAAGGCAGCGAGCAGACAGCCACCGCCTGTCTGCAGAGAGAACGGGCTCCAGGACAATGTGTGGAAGGAGACGTCCTGGGGGGGAAGGAGGATATGGGAGAGGAGGGAGGAAAAAGCTCTGGGGAGCCCAGGGTGCAGTCCCCACACAAACAGAGGTGACACCAGACACCGTGCTCCCCATGGAGACAGCTCTGATGGCCCCCTCTGAGGGCATGGTCTCTTCAGGCAGCTCCATCTTGGGGCTCCATCTTTGCCACGCCCCCCCCCCACAATAGGCCCCGCTCCTAACAATGAACAGTGGGCCGTGACTGCTTTACTTGAATCTTAAGGAGCACACTGTCCGCACATAGCAATACAGCCCACATTGCAAGTGAATCATAATCAGGACTCAGAGTTCTCTGAGGAACAACTTTCTAACTACCCCTCACATTTTAGCATTTCCTGTTACTAAGAATAAGACAATATAAAGATCATTGAAAACATCCGAAGGATTGTACTAAGCCCACTATATACATCAACACACGCAGACAGAGACACAAAACTACAATTGCTAAACAACTGTCCCACAAATAGTGTGAAATGGACATTTTCCTTGTTTGAAATACACTTTTTTTTAAAAAATATATTTTATTGATTTTTCACAGAGAGGAAGGGAAAGGGATAGAAAGCCAGAAACATCGGTGATAGAGAGACATCCATCAGCTGCCTCCTGCACGCCCCCTACTGGGGATGTTCCCCGCAACCAATGTACATGCCCTTGACCGGAATCGAACCTGGGACCTTTCAGTCCGCAGGCCAATGCTCTATCCACTGAGCCAAACCAGTTTTGGCAGAAATATACTATTCTTAAGACTTCATCATTCTGCTCTTAGGGGATACATGTCAAAGGACATTACTCTTAAGCCACCTGTTAGAAAACATTCTGTTTCCCAGGCAGGAATGATCGCACGTGAGGAATAAACACGCAGAGTGTAATGTGCCATATCAAAAGGATTCTGAAAGTCAGAGGAAGGGTGATATGATACGGGAGCAATAAAAATGGTCTTGAGAAATGAGGATTGCTCTCGTTTAATCCCTTTCTCCTCTCTTATCCTAAAGGAATGTGACCTGATGTTAATGACTGCTTTTTTCCATTTCATTCTTGCACTTGCTAAATCAATGGACAGTGGCTTACAGTTGTTCTGTTTTCTAATCATTGGAAAACAGTCTCTTGGCCGTGACTGTGGCTCACCAGCAGCCTGTACCACTGACAGGGTTACTCAATGCAGGATGTCTAACTGCTGCTTTTCAAGGGCCACATTGAATCGCAGATGCCTGAACTCTGCTCGGCTGGTCTTCCCGGTCAGACCGCTCATTATGCTACCACCTCTCACATCTGCCGGGCGCGGGGTAGGGGTGAGGTTACTGAGGCATTGATATGGGTGCCCGAGAGCTTGAAAGTTAAGTGATTCACTGTCCCCAGAACAATCTCATTGTTTCTCCATTAGACTCCACTGGAGTCTTTTGGTTCTATTCAGTGACTAATTAATGCTGTTTTCCCCGAAGAAACCTCAGACCTGGGAGAGAATCAAAGGCTAATTTCAATACAAAACAATGGACAAGGTGGCTGCGGCCAGCGGCCCACCCAGAAATCAATGCTGGCTGATGACACTGCTGGAGAGTTGCACGAGGGATCGATGGCAGCGTATTCTATTCGGTTCGTCCCATTAATAAGCCAAATGCCACCCTCCTAAGACAGGACTTGAGACGTCAAAAACAAGATCAAAGCAGTCATGTGTTGCTATTTACTTGTTTTTTTGCATTGTCATATAGGGATGAAACAAAAAATTAAAAAAAGGAAATGTACACTTGAAACCTGAATAACTTATTAACCAATGTCAACCCTATATGTTTAATTTTGGGGGGAAAAAAACACACAAAGAATTAGCATTTAACTGATTCCTTATCTATTGCTCTCTTACTGATCTGCCCAAGGAAAAGATGGGGACTTCTTTTAAAGAAAAAATAGTCCATTTCCATAATAAAAACTGGAAACAACACGCCCAGGTTTAAACTTACTTTCTCTAAGTTCATACTTAAACCGCTTCATGGAGGTGGGACTGAATGGGCTTGACTTCCTGTGTCCTGGGAAAGCCAGGGGGAAAGTTGCTAAATTACACGTGAATCCTGGTCTCCAGCTTCACACAATCATCTCCTCCTCCTCCTCAGAGCATCACTCCTGGTCCACACTCACTGCCCTTGACCTGGTCCACCTCCAATGGCTGTGTCTTCCCACAGAGGATGCTCTTCTGTCTCTGAGCAACATGAACTCCGTGAGCTGTGAGTTCCTCTACTTTTAAGGGACATTTTGTCCTTTCTTTCTTTTTTTAAAATATATTTTATTGATTTTTTTTTACAGAGAGGAAGGGAGATAGAAAGTCAGAAACATCCATGAGAGAGAGACATTGATCAGCCGCCTACTGCACGCCACACTGTGGAGATGTGCCCACAAGCAAGGCACACACCCCCGACTGGAATCGAACCTGGGACCCCCTAGTCCGCAAGCCAATGCTCTATCCACTGAGCCAAACTGGTCTCGGCTGTCCTTTCTTTTTTAAGTAGAAATATTTTCTGTACTGTCACTGTAATTTTAGGATACTTGGAGAATAAATATGGGAAAAATAGAATATATATCGCTATACACACACTCTCACACATACATACACCACACTCACACACATATAAGCACACTAATTTAAACCTTTGTGTAGTATTTAAGTATTGATTGAGGGAAGTTTAAATACAAAGAAACTTCAAATGAACTACTGATGTTGTTTCTCATGAAGATATAACGAACCATTTCCCCCTTTACTTTCTGGGCAGTGAAGGATGGTGCGTATTTCTCTAGGACCCTCATATATGGAGCAATAAGAAAATAAAAGCTGAGCAAAAACATAGAGGAAGCAGGGAGTCAGCGGGGAGGAGATCTTGGCGGGCCCCCGTCAGAGGTCTCTTTCCACAGAGCCTCTAGCGAAGGCTGGACCTTGGGACCTGCCGTTTCAGTAAAGGTGACTTTGCAGTGTAGGTTGTGCGCTATGCCTCGGTGGTCACAGGGAAGTGGGAATACAGAGGTATGGGCCATATTTGGGTCAGGCAGTCCCCATTGGAAAGAGAGTGTGTGTAGAACTGGGCGGCAGAGAAATCTGGAGATTGGGGTGACAGCTGTCCAGGCCTCTGAGGTTAAGTCACCCCACTCAGCGAGGCAGGGCTCAGGGCTGAGAAGAGCAGGGATTACTGGGCTCATATCCGGCTCCGCTATTTAAAAAATGCTCGGACTTGGACTTCTGAGTGACAGGTTCCTAATGAGATAGAAACAATGGTGCTAGGTTCATCCCACACCTGCCTTTTATGGCGGAAGAGAGGTCACATAGGTAGGTACCATCCCAACAGATACTGTGTGTATGTGTGTGCTTTCAATATGTACTGGATAGTCAGTGAGCGATCAATAACTAATGGCAGCTAACCACCAGCTCTCTCTCCACACTTGTTCTCTTCTTTTTTTTTAAAAAAAAAAAGATGTATTTTTTTATTGATTTTTTATAGAGAGGAAGGGAGAAAGATAGAGAGTCAGAAACATCAATGAAAGAGAAACATCGATCACCTGCCTCCTGCATGCCCCCCACTGGGGATGTGCCTGCAACCAAGGTATGTGCCCCTGACTGGAATCGAACCTGGGACTCTTTAGTCAGCAGACCAATGTTCTATCCACTGAGCCAAACCGGTTTTGGCTCATTCTCTTCTTAAAACGTTCTGCATATAAGCTGTGTGGACCAGGAAAGAATGAGGACGTCTGAGCACTTGCCATTGCCCCTTCCACTCCCCAGGCAAGTCCACAAACTTGGTAAGAGGCACATGTCTGAAGGCCTGGATCACGCATCAGAGGCTGGTTTCAAAACTCATCCTAAGAGAACTTGACAAAGAAGAAAGAACTTGCCTGGCAGGTATGGCTCAGTGGCTGAGTGTCAACCTATGAACCAGGAGGTCACGGCTCGAGTCCCAATCAGGGCACATGCCCCTGTTGTGGGCTCAATCCCCAGCACGGGGTCGGTCATGCAGGAGGCAGCCAATCATTGATTCTCTCTCATCACTGATGTTTCTCACTGTCTCTCTCTCCCTTCCTCTCTGAAATAAAAAAAAAAAAAAGCAAACATATTACAAACCGGAAGGCCTACCTGAGTTTTACATATGGTGAGTTTAAGAGTATCCTTTCACCACCTTCACGAAAACCTGCCTTCCACAGTCCTGTTCAATTTGGCTTCACTGGAGTTAAATCTGCTCCAAGGAACATTAAGTACGATGATAGTCCAGTGAATCATGAATAACTAAAACGATTTATCTTGCTGTCAGTCTCAGCCAGAAGAATGCATTAAGCATGCAAAACTTAAGGGGTTTAAAAATAGTAAACGATGCTAATGAGAAAGTCAATGTAGGTGTCAAACTCCCTCAAGCCCTGTGGACGCTCATGTCTGGACAGAAACCCCTGCGCTGACCTGGAGGTCCGGGGACAGGCCACAGTGCCAGCCTGTGGGCAGTCGGGGGTCAGTGAACGCAGACTGGAGTTTACGCAGGGGCTGTGCGCTCCACGCCTCAGAGCTGCTTCCTACAACTGGATGTTGGCTGGTTTCCTATTTTCTAGAAGCTTTGTGTTCCGGTTCTGTGGTCAGCTTCTTCCTCAGCCTCAGCCTCACAGTCACTCTCCTCCTTGGCTGCTTCGTCATTTCCTATCAAATCCGGCCTTTCATTTCCTGCAGAACTCTACAGGAACCGGTGATTAGGGTGCCTGCATCTTTTCATCTAAGTGTCTACTTCCCACGTTCCATGAGGTGGGATTCCATCATTAGAACATTCTCTGGCTCATCCCAGCTATTGTCACTCATCCCAGCTGTTGTCACAATGCGGGCTGCATATTAGAAGTGCCTGCTTTAAATACATAAAGGAAGCCCCTAGCTGGTTTAGCTCAGTGGATAGAGCGCTGGCCTGTGGACTGAAAAGTCCTGGATTCAATTCCGGTCAAGGGCACATGCTCGGGTTGTAAGCTCAATCTCCAGTGGCTGATCAGTGATTCTCTCTAATCATTGATGTTGCTATCTCTCTCTCCCTCTTCTTCATCTCTGAAATATGTATGTAGGTGTGTGTGTGTGTGAAGACCAGGTCTACATTTAACCTTTTAGGGAGCTATTTTAATATACCTTTCTGACCCAAGGAGCCTAGAAAATTCTATCAACTTCTGCACATAATGTCTATTGTAATAAAGGTTTTACTAAAGGAATGTTATCCCTGAAGCTCATTGGTTAGCACAGAGAAGTTTATTTCTTGCTCATGTGGAATCCATCATGGGTCTCCTGATGGGTGGGCACAGAGTTTTAGGGACCCGGGTCTTGCTGGGAGTCTGTCCTTGTTAATGCTTGGAAGCCAAGATCACCTCAGGAAGAGTTGGGAGCAAAAAGAGGGGGGCACAGGCAGGTGTGCAGAACCCAGTCACACAGATGCCGGGCGTTACAGGGAGGCTGGGAAGTGCAGTATGGTGTGTGCCTTGGAGGAGGCGGGAAAAACCTACTCAGTGACTAAAACACAGTGGGCCTGTGAGCAATAGTTACTGAATAATTGATGTCGCGATGGACACATCAGACTTACTTTGTAAGGATGTCTTATAAGCTCATTCTTGTGTGCCCAGTCTATGGTGTTTCCATTTATTTGTCTTATAGCATCAATATAAAGGTAAGGCTGTTTATTTCAATTAAGGAAAATAAACACTTAGGTAACAGTCTCTCTAATGGATAATTCACCGGCTCCACACAGTTGCCTGTTACCTGGTTACAAACATTTGGAAAACTCGGTCCTTTTGTAAGCGCCCTCCCTTCAGATGCTTGCTTAGACGTGGTGGCTGAGCAATGCCAGGAGATTATTACTGATGCCATTGGGTGGGTGAGCTTTCATTGGGCTTATATGCATAACAACCTCAAAATCTCACCAGAAAAAGGTAAAGAGCGTTAAGGATCAAGATGTAAAAATAAAAAGGAATAGGAATGTTATAGCATCATGGGCGTAAACAGTCTTATGACAATAGGCAGCGAGGGATTGAAAGGGGATTGAAATCAAGATTAATTTAATTGAGTATGAAATCAGTTAAAGTGACTTTTGTGTTTATTGACATCTCTGTAACAAGAGAGAAGCCAAGGGAATTTCTAAATAGGACAGATTTGGAGATCACATGATCCTGAGTTTGCATCCTTATCGTGCTGCTTGTTAGCTACAAATACCCACTAGTCTGTTAGGACTCAACTCTCTCGTCTACCAAGCCTGATGCACAATGCTGACCACACGCAGCACACCAGCTAGGAATGAGGCCAGATCTCAACAATACTAATACTGACAGTAATAACACGGACACGTTGCCTCAGGAAGGTGAGCCGCAGTCTCTCTCCACCACCCTTCCTCCTGCTATATTTAGCCTCTCTGTTCAGTCTGGATCTCACCTGAGCAGGCCGTCCTAGAAGACTCTACCAGCCAAATTTAGCATTATTACTCTCCTGCCCATTTTTAACTCTGGATAATGACTGTTGTTCAATATCCAATCTCATCATGCAAACTCTGCCTCAGAACATCATGTCCATTCTGCAACCCCCTAAAATCATAGCACTTCCCCCAAGAGTCAGGAAGGCCTCCCTACCCCAGCACACACGGTTGGGATGTTGGTTTAGTTTCATGTAAATGTCTTGTGATTTCTCCACAGTGTTCTCTGACAAACTCCAACTCTACTCGTTCTGGTCTCCAAACATATCTTCCCCAGAGAATCTCAGTCTCTCTTCTTCTCTTTTGTTTTTGCATGGAGTGTGTTGGATACCCATGGTTAATGCTGATATTATCATGGATGTATTGGTGTCAGTGGATATATATCTGCCTGTACACTTGTGTGGTACTTTTGTGTGTGTGTGTGTGTGTGTGTGTATCCCCCTACATTCCAAAAGCCCCTAACTTTCTGACTTCTCTGTGTAACTGGATTATAACATGATTTCATGGATGATTGGGAGACATCTGAATAAGTGATGTTTTGCATCTATTAAGAATGCTCTGTACATTTCTTTATCACAGCCACCGCAGGGCCCACGCACATGGGCAGAACAGCATGCTGGTGCCGAGTGGGACATTGTGATTGCTTTCTTTCGTGGGACTTGGTCTAAGCGAGTATGGGCTTCAGCGTCATTTGCACAGTCTGAGCCTCATTAATCCAGGCCCAAACCAACAAACTGCATTCCCCCGCCCCCAACTTGTGAAGTAGAGCATGAATGCAGGACCCAAACATATTTGTCAAAATAATGAAAAGGGTTCATGATACACATTGCTGGTTTTTCAAATACAACAGTACTTCATTCCTCCCATATAAATGTGTTGTTGTAGCAATTTCTAAAATACAAGGGGGCCTTTCTTTTTTTAAAAATATGTTTATTGATTTCAGAGAGGAGGGGGGAGGGGCAGATAGAAACATCAGTGATGAGAGAGAACCGTTGATTGGCTGCCTCCTGCGCACCCTGACTGGGGATGGAGCCCA
The DNA here is from genome assembly GCA_004026805.1 of Lasiurus borealis. Lineage (NCBI taxonomy): Eukaryota > Metazoa > Chordata > Mammalia > Chiroptera > Vespertilionidae > Lasiurus > Lasiurus borealis. Next base: position 91,259 of record PVJN01001722.1, read on the forward strand.
CAACCCGGTCATGTGCCCTGATTGGGAATCGAACTGTGACATTCCTGGTTCATAGGTCGACACTCAACCACGGAGCCACGCTGACCAGGCATGTTCTGGTGATTTTTAAAGAGCTGCAAACTGGTCCATTTTCAAAAGGATTAAAACAACAAACACCACTTTGTTGATTATCCAAGAGGGCTAATACAAAACAGGCAGTAATTATACTGGCTGAAATCTTTCATACACTACAAATCAACGGGATGGATCTCTGAGCCGCATTACTCAGGGCCAAATGTTCAAATCAATATTCCGATGCAGGCAAGGCCAGAGCTGAATGCTGCTGTCATAGAATGAACTGCTAGAGTCAACATGCCTTCTCTTGAATCGATTACTATTTAATCAGTCACCGCCAGGACCATTTCCTTATTTAACTTTGAACTTTGGAATAGCTGGCCTTTTAGTGGAGGGGCCCTTTCTCATCACAGCTGCCCTGGTTTGATTGACAGTTACCAAGATGCAAGGTTGCTAAGTATCGGCTGGTCTGTGGGAATGAGGCACTTCTGACCAGCTCTGCTGGTGGGTGAGGGGCACTGAAGATGCAGTAGCATCGCTGTTCCCTCCTCCAAACAGTCTCTGATGAAGGGACAGCCCTAAGGTGGGCTGAGATAGAGCATGAATGCAGGACCCAAGGTCACTGGGGCAGATGTGATTTGATCAAAGCCAATAACAGGTTCAAGTTTCATGTGCTCTCCCAAGAAGATGCTTACTCAAGACGATACAACCTTGCCCTAACATTTATTTTTTTAAATGTCTAATATTTTTGTAAAAACGTGCTGATTCATACCATCACCTGAAAAAAGAACATAGTTATAGACCCTGGATATAGACTCATGGCACTTCGTCAGTGCCACTGGCTTTTAAGATGAGCCGCTGTTTCTAAATTTCCATGGGCATCGAAAAGTTCCCAGCAGCTGCTGAAACAGGTTTGGCTCAGTGGATGGAGCGTCAGCCTGCAGACTGAGGAGTCCTGGGTTCGATTCTGGTCAAGGGCATGTACCTTGGTTGTGGACACATCCCCAGTGGGAGGTGTGCAGGAGGCAGCTGATCAATGTCTCTCTCTCATCAATGTTTCTGGCTCTCTCTCCCTCTCCCTTCCTCTCTGTAGAAAATCAATAAAATATATATTTTTAAAAAAAGTTCCCAGCAGGTGACGGAATTTCAGGATCTCCCCTGGAAAAGAACGTCAGAATATTCTGTACAAACACACACCAGGCCAAAGCGTCCCCAAGCATGTGTGGAAAGCTCAGGCAACTCCACAGCGATTCTAAGTCAATGGCTTCTCACAGCCAACTTCACGAGGTGGGGATGATCGTCCCATTTTGCAGATGAGGAAATGGAGACTCGGGAATGGGGATGTTAAGTAACCAGCAGAACTCACAAACTCTGGGTTCAGTGAAGGTCAAAACTGGGATCACATCCAAGGTTAGCGGAGACTCAGCCCAGCACTGCTGTCCTCGGCGTCTGTTCCCCCAGGACTTCCTCGGTGCTGGTGGTCCCCACCTGCATCCAGAACACGGTTACGGATCCTTCCTCTGCATGCCCATCTGACCCGACACTAGGCTGGCCCTGCCCGCAGGGCCCCCGCACAGCTGGCATTTCTTCCTGGACCCCCGCACACGTTCTTCTCTGCGTGGAGCTGCGGTTCAACAGCCTTTGACTTCAAAGGGCTGTCCTGTCTCCGTTTTAAATCTCACTGGGTTTTGGACGTTTTTATATATTCTAAGGATCCGGAGGGGAATTTAATCATCATTTTCGTATTTTTTTAAATGAAAAATAGTGTAGAGCCATGAAATGACCTTCATTTTTCATTCTCCCTACCCAAATAGGTCTGGAATCTGGAGATTAATGATCTGAGTGGGGCTGTATAAATCCGCTAATGTTCACAGCCAGGCGAGGCGAGGCTCCTTCAAGCTCTCCTGGGCACACGCCGCCTGCAGGAGGCAGGCCCCACGCTCTGCACTGTCCACGCTATTTTGTGAGGGCAGCTGCACAGGTTAAGACACGGCCCACCCTGAGCAAGGCCTGGACCAGCCCTTCCCGAAGTCTACGGACTGGAGGGCAGTGAAAGGACAAAGCAGAAATGAACTCTCCTCCATCTTGTCCTACAGGGCTGGGCCCCCTGCCTAAACCCACCTCCCTTTTCTGGGAGTGGCCACAGGTGTGCCAGCAATGTCCTAACTTCCCTGACCACTGCCCTAATGGACCAATGAAGCTCCAGGAACACAGCGAGGGTCCTGATAAGGGTAGACTACAAAAACCCTGACTCAAGTGACCAATCTCTGTCACCCTCGTCACCTCCCTAAGCCCGCCCAAAAGACCAAACCCCATATAATCCACTGTTCTTCCGGGGCTCCATCTATTGTCTCGCTGCTGCACCAGAAAGAGCTGGGAGTCAAACCGGGTTTGAATAAAGACTCTGCTTTTGCATCGGAAAAAAGCTCCTTGGTGGTTGATTATTGGGGTCCCCAAACTCTGGGCATAACAGGCAGGAAGCTACACCCAGAAAAAGCGAAGCACACCCTCTAAGCACAGTTAGTAAAGTGGTTTGGCTGAGCCTGAGGCAGGCGCTGCACAGCTAGGCCTCGCATGATGGGGTTACATGTGGTTCTGTGTTGTGTCTGAGCACATATTCTGACCTAGGCAGGACCTCAGTCCTCAGAAATGTCTGCGTTGGAGCAGGAAATAGGGATGAAGAGGGGAAGGTGGGGCTGGATCAGCTCATGACTAAACAGGCCATAAAGATGGTGGAGCCCGTGGGCTTTTGCAGATACTTTCTCCCGACCTGTGGCTCATCTTCTCCTTCTCTTTAGAGTGTCATTTGCAGACTGAAATTTTAATTGTAATGAAGTTCACCTTCCCAATTGTTTCTCTCATGAATCCTGCCTTTCCTGTTGTATCTAAAAAGTCATCACCATATCTAAGCTCGTCTAGGGTTTATGCTGTTATCTTCCTGGAGCTTTATAGTTTTACATTACATTTAGGTTCCTGATCCACTTTGAGTTCATTTTTTGTGAAGGGTGTAGGTTTGTGTCTTGATTTATTTATTTTTTTATTTGTTTGTGGAGGTCCAGGTATTCCAGCACCTTGTTAAAATTAATTTTTCTTTTACCAAATAAACACATACATATAGTTTAAATATAAAGAATTGCCTTTTTCAATTATTCCTTCTGAAATTCATCTCTATCTTATTAAGCTTAATGTTAATATAATAATGCTTTACTAATAATACTGCTGATTCATGATTTATCAATTTCTGACACTACTTATTGATGAGCTATTATTCACTGTGCAATTTTATTACAAATTTACATTATCGTGACTAGTAACTCCTGCACCCTGCAAGCTCAATATTGGACTTCAATTAATGATCCTCTTCTGACCTTCGGACCTACTACAGCTAATAATTTTCCACTGGCTCTGCAAATGCCTAGCAATCGTATTTTCTTTCCCCTTTTAAAGAAAGAACTATTGGAACACAATGAAAAAAAATGCATCACTTCAATTTATATTTACTCCTTCCATCCATCCTTTACCCTTTTGCTTCAACCTGTACATTCCCTGCTAAACTCTACATTTTCGAGGACAAATGAAAATGTCACGTGAAATCCATATGCATTTGAGTGGATCCAGGCTGAACATAATCTTATTTAGCAGTTTCCCGCCATCCAAAGCACCCCCAACCCCCAGTGACTATGTACCTGCTGTCACAGCCACAGACCAAACAGCCGTGGATGGCACAGCTTGCTCATCTTTGGACTGTGATCCATGTTTCATTAGATTAAAACTTAACTCATGATATGTTTTCTCTGCTCACAGCCTCTCACGCCTTCTGACAGAAATACGTCCAGAGTTTTAATAACATATTGACTTGCTTAGGGCTTATATCTGTACTCTGAGCGCCACCTCCCACCCCCCTCCCGCCTTTCCGCTTCAACATCTGCACACAGTACTGGGCACGTGATGGCTTCTCACTGTGTAGCCTGCGATCATTTCACAACCAGACACACCCTGCCCACACTCACGGAATCACTCTCCCCACCAAGACATGGTCACTCCCTTCATTCCAGAAGGTTCCCCCCCACCCCTTGGCCTGTCCAGTCAACCCTCATAAGCAAAACACGGATTCTGTGTATAGAAATATGTCATTTTAATTCACACAAACAGAAAGACACTCAACACAGCACCGCTACACCTTTCCTGCAGCATTTCAGCAAAGCTACTTTAAAGCATCCTTCTTTTACAACGCTACAGTTTTGAGGAAAAACCGTATTAATGTAGGACATTTACATGCCAGGGAGCCCATTCTGGTTGAAATTGTTAGGAAATGAATGTGGGAGTGAGTGTAGGCACGAGGCCAGGGAAGGTCAGAGATGTGCGCTATCATTCCATATGCGGAGCAGCGGGGAACTGGAGCTGGGGCAGAGCAGACAGAGGCATAGCCTTCCGTCTGCAAACCTCCCCTGGGAGCAAAGCACGGAGGGGAAGGCAGTCCCAGAGGCCCACCTCCTGGATCTTGAAACGTAAAATGGCAAAGCAACGCCCGCCAGGCACTGAAGGAATGTAGGCGCATATGGGAGGAATGGAGCCACCTGCCTCTGAGATCAGGCCTGCACCCAGCTTCACTGCAACTTTCAGTCTAATTTATGTATTCTTTCCTTTCATCGCGTGATAAATATCTTTTTTAAAATATATTTTATCGATTTTTTACAGAGAGGAAGGGAGAGGGACAGAGAGTTAGAAACATTGATGAGAGACATGGATCAGCTGCCTCCTGCACGCCCCACACTGGGAATGCGCCCGAAACCAAGGTACATGCCCTTGACTGGAATCGAACCTGGGACCTTTCAGTCTGCAGGCTGACACTCTATCCACTTCGCAAAACCGGTTTTGGCCATGATAAATATCTTTAGTCAAAAGACAAGGATCCAACTATCCCACTTGTGGGAATATATCCTAACACCCCCAAATCGCCAATCAGAAGGAATATACACACCCTTATATTCATAGCGGCATTACTTACAAGAGCTAAGATTTGGAAACAGCCCAAGTGCCCATAGAATACTAGACAGCTGTGAAAAAAGAAGGATCGCTTACTCTTTGGGACAGCATGAGGGACCTGGGAAGAATCATGCTAAGTGAAATAAGGCAAACTGAGCAAGACAAATATCATACTTATTTGTGGAATCTAATGAACAAAATGAATTGGTCAATAAAATAAGACCCGAAGCAGGGAGGCATAGAACAGACTGACATAGCTTGGTGTGGTGTTTGGAGGACGAGAAGAGAGAAACCAAAGAACTTACATACTTACAGGCATAGCCCCGGACTCGGGCAACTGGGTGGTGAAAACCTGGGGGAGGAGAGGGGTTGGGGAGGGGAGGAGCTGGGTGGAAGGAGGTAAAGGGGGGGAAATGGGATATGTAATACTATCAACAATTTAAAATAAAAACAACACACACACAATGAGATTTCTCAAGAAGTGTCACATAGTTTAATAAGCAAAAATGGACGGAACCTGACTGAGAGAAATAGCGATCGCTTATTGGCTGGTCCTAGCGAGGCTGGCACGGCACCAAACCCTCAGCTAGGAGCATCTAAAGCGGGCAGCCACATCCCAGGAGCACAGGAAAGCATTCTGACAACCGGAAACACTCCCTGCCTAAAGGTTTACGAACACGGACCCAGCAGAATACGGCATTTGGCGACTGCGCATGCTGAATCACACCGTTATTGTTAGAAAAAGCCAGCAATTCCTCAGGAAGCAAAACAAAGCCACCAACCAAAACCACAGCGATGAACCCGTGCACATCGCCTCGTTTTCTGCACTGGAACCCGGCCCCCTGGGTGACGGAGGACAGACTTAGACTGAATAAACCAGGTATCAATCAGCTCAGGATATCATTTCAAGTTACCACCTGACCATTCGCGATAGAACGGGAGTAAGGGAGGAGGTGGGGGGCCTGAACCAGACATCAGAGCAGCCATGTTACATGCAGGTTCTAGCTGCTCTACACAGAGGGATGCTTTCCTTGTCCGCAGGTCACGGTTTCACCCACAGTAGGATGGTCACTGTATTCAATTCCACTACACGAAGGCGTGGAATTGACCCCTGCTCTTGAGAAATCTACAGGCCAGCAGGCAAGACAGAAGTTTAATTACAATTCTATTTAAAATTCTACACTAGAGCCACCCAAAATAGTGTGGCCACCTAGAAGAATGAGATTATTTGAAAATGCACCAGAGCAAACATCCTGTGTCTGTCTGTGAACACATGTATGTGTCAACTATAAATATAACATACAATGATGGTTTTATTTTAAAATATAAGGAAAAATAACAAAAAAAATGAGAAAAATGATACTGAAAAGCAGATGTCCAAATATAGGACCCTATTTTTTATGCTGATTGATTAGTGATAGACTTTGCAGGGGAAAACAGGGTCAACTCTCTGAGGGCATCAGAAGACTCCACTCTGGGTGGTGGGCACCCAATGCAATGCCCAGATGAGGTCTCACAGAACTGTACATGTGAACCTATATAGTTGTATTAACCCATATCACCCCAATACATTAAATAAAAATCAATAAGTGAATTTCAGCCAACGGTGGTTCCTACCTGTCGCGTTTCTGGGGCCAGAGCTTCGTTCACCACGGACTCGACTGTCTCTGAGTCGGTTCCTCGCCATCATCTTCCAACAGAAAAATACATACGTCAGTGGTGAGCAACTTTATCAGGAAAAACGCCTGCAACCATGTGGGGAGCTGCCCTGGGGCATAGGGGGTACTAGAGACCTGAATGCAGGCTCTGGACATAGCTCTCTGCTTTCTCACCCTTCAGTTTAATAAACAGAATTCTGAATGCAGATTCTAGACATAGCTCTCTGCTTTCTCACCCTTCAGTTTAATAAACAGAGATGTGAATGCAGAGTTTAGACACAACTAAACAGCTTGGCTGAAAAAATCTTGATGCCTGTGTGCAAGATCTTGCAAGGTCTTAATTACTTAGAAGGTCAGTGACTATGTTTGCAAATACCTGATTTGTGTAACCCTCTCCTCTGCTTGTGCTTAAATACTGTGCTGGAAATAAACTCGGGGCTGCAGACTCAAGTCTCAGATCTCCCAACCCCATCTTTTCTTGTCTGTCTTTTTCTTATCCTCACCCCCTCAATCGGGTGCTGTTCGATTGCCGGCAGGCTCCGGCACAACCAGACCTTAAGGTACTGTTCAAATCCGTGTCGCGCCCTATGTAAATCACGAATTTCAAGGTCTCTTTCTCATTCTAGACAAAAGCCACTCACAGGTGCTTTTTGAAAGTACTTCAAGGAATTGATAGAAATTTTATTTCAATCCTAGAAGAGTAACGGGAAGATAAGGACATAGCAGATTCTGCTTTAAATTACCATCACCAGTGCCCAAAATGGAAGCTGTAGAAAGCTTATCAATGGTTTCCTGCTGGGTGGTGGGCACAGAAGGCAATATATGGATCATATATCATCTAAATATAACTTGAAACCTGTACAATTTATTAACCAATGTCAACCAACAAATATAATAAAAATAAAATAAAATTTTTGAAGTATATTGGTAATATTTTAAATTTTAAAACAGTTAACTATTTGCCTAAATGTTGCAAAGAAAGAGAATTCTAAAATAAAAATTTTAAAAAGCAGCATTTACCGTTTTCTAGAAAATGATGAATGTTGTTTTGTGTTGTTGTTTTTTTCACATATTTTATTGATTTTTCACAGAGAGGAAGGGAGAGAGATAGAAAGTCAGAAACATCGATGAGAGACATCAATCAGCCGCCTCCTGCACGCCCCACAGTGGAGATGTGCCCACAAGCAAGGTACATGCCCCCAACCAGAATTGAACCTGTGACCTTTCAGTCCACAAGCCGACACTCTATCCACTGAGCCAAACCCGTCTCAGCATTTTGTGTTTTTCCTCCTAAATATTGAACTATTCCAAATACTTGAAAATCATATTATATTTAAGAAAAACTTGACTATAACTGCTCCAATTCTGTTCTTTTAAGAAAGAAAACATTAACCATTGCAAACTTCGTTGAAGCCCAAAGCAATCCACTTGGGATGGTTTCATTTACATCAAGCCCACTGTCCATGGTGTGCCCGGATTGACCCCCATTCTGGGTGTGTTGGGAGGGAGTCTGCAGATGAGATGAGCAGTGGACGCAGTAATGTGAGTGGGCATTGCCCATCCCGAGGCCGGAATGGAACAGAGACAGCGGAGGATGGATCCATCCCTTTTTCCTGCCTTCGGGAGCTGAGGCCTCTCCTCTCGTCTTCACAGAACCTCGGACGGTTTGTACCACAGGCTCCCGCTTCTCAGACTCAGGCTGAAATTTCACCTTCCCCCCGACCTCCACCTCCCTGGACCTCCAGCTCACAGATGGCAGGTCATGTAAGCCCATTTCTCATAAACAACTATAATACAACCCTAGCTGGTGTGGCTCAGTGGATAGAGTGTGGGCCTGGGCACTGAGGGGTCCCGGGTTGGATTCCCGTCAAGGGCATGTACCTCGGTTGCAGGCTCCATCCCTGGCCTTGATCCGGGCACACGTGGGAGGCAACCAATCAATGTGTCTCTTTCACCTCAATGTTTCTCTTTCTCGGTCTCTTCCCCTCCCTTCCACTCTCTAAAATTAATGGGAAAATATCAGCAGGTAAGGATTAACAAAAAGAAAAAAAAGAGAGAGAGTTAGGTTGTTTTTTGTTTTTTAAATAATTATCATTTTTATTATTCGCATGACAAGCAGTGCTGTAAAGATCTCTGTGCCAAGAGTGATACCCGAATTATCCCACATCCAGAACCACACGCAGAGAATGAGCTGCCCGCTGAAAGCCAGTCACTGCACAGTGTTTGGGTTCAACATCCTTCCCCCTGGGTGATCCTGGCCAATATTTATGAGCAATACATGTCTGGGAGGTAAACTGCATCATCAAATTTTCGTTAATTTTCTAAATGTCACATACTGCTAGATGGTCATTTCAATGTCCATGTCCTGGGTCATCAGTGAGATTAAGTATTTGTTAATGTGCTTCTCCTCCAATAAGCACCATATTTCTCCTTCCAGGTACTTCTTCATAAGTTTTGTCCATTTTGTTCTTTATTCACATTTTTCTATCCATTTGCAAGAGCTCTTTAGATAGTCTCAATGTAAATTTTCTACAGACATTTCCTCCCAGATCATTTTTTTCCTTTTAACCTTGTCATCCTTTTATTCTACACAGATTGTTATATCATCTTGTACCTTTTTATCAAAATTGAATATTTTTCTAATTTGCTGTTCTTGAAAATTATTTCGTCATAAGACTCTTTCTTCTTCTAAGATACACACTTAGTTGTTGCCCCACCTTTGGTGACACGGAGCTTTGGATACGAATCCCATCTCCTTTACCTGCTACTGCAGGTAAGTAAAACCACCTGGCGAGCACCGTGTCTTCTTCACGAACAGAGCATCCCAACTTCCCTTGAGTTCGGTAACACCATCGCATGTAAGTTTAAGCTGAACCAGTCAACCTGGCCGTTTGGGGGAGTGCGAGAGAGAACCTAGTGGTAGAAAACCTTTACAGTGAAGTTGAACACAAACTAGTTCACCGGTGCGAAGGGGAACCCTGGGCTCATCCGCCTCCAGGGGCTCCCCGAATCTGCAGCTCCGGCTCCAGGTGAAGCTTTCTCTGAAACACACCTGAAAACTTGTCTGGGCCCGTGGTCGGCAAACTGCGGCTCGCGAGCCACATGCAGCTCCTGGAGTACGCCTCTTCCACAAAACGCCACGGCCTGGGCGAGTCTGTTTTGAAGAAGTGTGTAAGAAGAAGTTTAAGTTGAAAAAATTTGGCTCTCCAAAGGAATTTTCATCGTTGTCCTGTTGGTATTTGGCTCTACTGGCTGATGAGTTTGCCGACCCCTGGCCTGGGCCACTGGGCGCCTCTGGCGGATGCAGGCGGCCACCTGGACGGGGATGCCAGGGGCCGGGACACCCCCACCTCGAACCCGGAGTCTGGAGGGAACTCAAAGCCCTGAGCTGGTCCCCAAGGAGCAAAGCGTCTGAACCCCGCATGGGCTTCCCGAAATCTGACAGCTGCACGTCAGAGCGGAGCCCCCAAAACAAGAGCCCCGAAAGCCAGCGGCGACCCAGGAGACCCAGGCGGGGCAGACACAGCGGCACAGGGCCCGGCTTGGGGACCTGGCCCTGAGGCCACCCTCCCTCCCCAGCTCACCTGGGTCTTCGGGGCAGACATGGGGGGGCAGCCACGGGGTGGGGGGCAGCACCCGGTGGCGCTGGGCCTGCTGGGAGCTGCCTCTCCTCCCAGCAGGTGACTGGCCCCGGGCCAGCAGGATCCCTTCGGCGAACCGCCCGCCAGGAGGGCCCGGAATCCCGGGAGGCAACTCTCGCGTGACTGGCACATGGGTCTCTGGTTCTCGCGCCAGCGCCGCTTCCGGTGGTGGCGGACCTGCTTCCGGTGGCCCAGCTTCAGCCGGCCGGCCTGCCAGGGAGTCTGGGCCCGGCAGACGGTTCTCGGCCACGGCTGCCCGGGACGCTGTGCAGCCCGCAGAGCGAGGCCACCTTCGGCCCGGGGAGCGCCGTGAGGGCGGCACACGCCTGCCTTGGGACACTCCCGGGCTGGCACACACCTGGATCAGCACACGCCTGGATGGGACACTCCCGGGCGACACCCGCCTGCATTGGGACAACTTAGGCTGGCACACACCTGCATTGGGACATACCCGGCCAGCACACACCTGAGCAGGCACACACCTGGATGGGACACACTTAGGCTGGCACACACCTGAGCAGGCACACACCTGGATGGGACACACTCAGGCTGGCACACGCCTGCATTGGGACATACCTGGATGGCACACGCCTGGATGGGACACACCCGGGCGGCACGCCACGCACCTGCATTGGGACACTCCCAGGCAGTACACACCTGCATTGGGACACTCCCAGGTGGCACACACCTGGATGGGACACTCCCGGGCGGCACAGGTCAGATTGGGACACTTCCGGGTGGCACACATCTGGACCAGGACAAGGACAGCAGCTCAGACATCCCTCGACCCCCGAGGTTGACGCCTGCTCCCAGGGGCATCTCTGTGGCCTGGCTCTGGTGGCCAGTGGCTTACCCTTGAGGTGCCTGGACTGTGTGTACCTACAGTCGTTACAAGCTGGCATTGAGGCTTCCAGCCAGCCTGAACCCAGGTGCTGAGAGACCCCCTGTTCTGGGCACTGACAGGTCTTGGCAGCCCTCACCTCCTGGAAATAAACAGCCGCTTGGACACTCACAAGCGCAGCGCTGGGGCAGGAAAGAGGCGGTTCCTGTCCCCACGGAGCCTCCCCTTCAGGACGGCAGAGGCTGGTGCATCCGATGCACAGAGACCAACGCAGAGCGGAGCAAAAATAAATGAGGCAACAGAATAAAACCTCGGAGAAAGCCTTAATGAAGCGGCACAGTTTTCCCAAGTGTCTCCTTCAGGCTTTGTCCTGGCCAAGGGGTCCGGTAGATTTGGTAAAAGTAGATTTGGTAAAAACACACATCGTGCCTGCCGAAAGGTTTCAAATTCTCCTCACGTCCCTTGATACGTCTTTTGACTCCGCTAATGTCAAACCGCATCCATTATAATTAGGTGTTTCCCTCCGTTCCACTCTCGTTTGCAAGTCGCTGAATGCAAGGGCCTCGTTAAATCTCCGCACTTAGCACCGTTTTGCAAAGAAAAGATGTATCACATTTTCTATCTGCTAAATGTTGCATGCATGCATTGGGAGCAGATTTTAAAACCACGGTACCTTTTTTTTTTTTTTTTCGCTACCGTTTATTAACACCCCCATTCCTTTTGCAGGAGGCTGCGAAGTTTCTCCCAAAAAGGCCAGATGGTAAATACTTTCAGCTGTGCAGGCCAAATGGGCTCAGCCACGGCCATCCATTTTCCTTTGGAGCAGAAAAAGCCACCACGGAGAGCGCATGCACGAACAGGTGTAGCCGTGCAAAAATGTATTCGCAAATTCGGGCCAGAACCTGGATTTGTCACGGGCCTCGAGTTTTCCAGCCCTGTGTTGCAACTCCACGTCAGTCAACTCCTGTATGCTCCCTCCTGCTAATGAAGATAAGAGTATTGGACCCACTAGTCCAGTGGTTGCCAACCTTTTGGATCTCAGGGATCAGGACCACCAGTCATGCATGGACCACCGGAGAGAAGAAAGTAGGGAGCCCTGCCTGGCTGGAAAGGGGGGACCTCGGGGAGGGGCTGGCTCGGCTGCTCCTGCTTTCACACCACGAGGGTACCTTGGCCTTCTGGCTTCTCTGGAGCTCCAATTTTATCTGCAATGACTTGGCCAAATTCAAACGCAGAGGATACCTAAAATCTGAATCTTCAGGGTCTTTGAAAACGTGGGGTAATCCTCCTGCTGGCCCAGGTAGACTGAGCTTGAGTTTGCCATCCCCTCACACTCCAGGGTCCAACCCTCGTCTCAGGCTGCGAATCGGGACAGTTTAGCATCCCAGATGCTGCTGTATTTTTTTTTATATTTTTTTAATTGATTTCAGAGAGAGGAAGAGATAGGCAGAGAAAGATAGAAGCATCAATCGCCTGCCTCCTGCATGCCCCCTACTGGGGATCAGGCTCACAACCCAGGCATGCGCCTTGATGGGGAATCAAACCGGTGACCTCCTGGTGCATGGAGCAACACTCAACCAACTGAGCCACACCGTCAGGGCCCCACGGTGTTTGTTAAACTGGCTTCTTCCCTCAGGGATGTTCCCGGCCTGTTACATGTAGAGAGTTGAAGGTTCAACTGCTGGCAGAGGTGAACCCCGTGTGGAAAATATTCTCATCTGATACGATTCAATAGGTGGTCTTCACAACCCAAACTAAAGACAGTGACTGAGACCTGAAGGCCAATCTTATACACACCTATTCTGTCAGTCCACACACTGAGGGAAGGGGGTGGGGAGGTGTTTTTTTTACCGTAAAAACAGTGGGCTGGATTCTTAGTTTGGGAAGAAATAATTCCACCTCTACTCCACTCCCTCTACCCCTCAGAAATGATGGTATACAATCACATTCATTAGCCTTTCACTTGGGTCTGAGGTCTTTGGAATAAATGTCAACCACCTGCCGAAACCGGTTTGGCTCAGTGGATAGAGCGTCGTCGGCCTGTGGACTGAAGGGTCACAGGTTTGATTCCGGTCAAGGGCAGGTATCCTGGTTGCAGGCACATCCCCAGTGGGAGGTGTGCAGGAGGCGGCTGATCGATGTCTTTCTCTCATCGATGTTTCTAACTCTCTGTCCCTCTCCCTTCCTCTCTGTAAAAAATCAATAAAATACATTTAAAAAAATATGTCAACAACCTCACATTTCTTCCCCTCGGAAGTATCGGGATAGTGTTAGGCACCTCCATTAGTCACCTCTATTAACTCAGTTCCCCAACCAGAACAATAACTATATATTTAGAGCCATCAGTTTTCTGCCTCCAACACCATCCATCTTCTCAGAAAACTTAGTAGAATTAGACTTCGTTTTGTTTGTTTGTTTGTTTTGTGCCTAAGCATGCAGGGAGCTCCGCATGGATTCTGGGCCCTCGAGCAGGTATTGGGGGCCATCAGCTTAAAGCGGTATCACGGGCGTCACTCTGCCTCTTTCCTCAAACGGGGACAAGGGACAACGTGGCAGGACGTGTCCTGAAAGCCAACGTGTACCCGGCATCTCTCGGAGGGCCCCAGCCACAATCAGAATTCACCCCGCCTGCTGCGGGCATCCGAGGCTGCGGCGCCTGCTGGTGAAAAGAGTCTTTTCTCGGCCTAGATTGCATTTTTAAATTGATTTCTCACACTTTGCCCTCTGGAACTAGATTTGGGTGATTTAGTATGGGTAGAGGAGGAATTAGCAGTCAGGATACATTTTATCTGCGGTCTCTAAAAATCATAATTATCTGACACGTGACACAGAATCCTTTTCAGCGACTGCCAAGCTGTTCCTCGGGGGGATGGGTGGTCACCGATTACAGGATGATTCCATCTTAATTCCTGAAGTGCTAGTCAATGTATAAGTGTTATTAAATTTTTTTTAAAAAAGGAAGGAGAAATAACATTACCTCCAACAACAGTAAAATAGATTTTTTTCTTGCTTAAAAGAGAGAGTTGAGAAAGTCAGTTAACGTGTGTATACCTCAAAATCCGTAAAACAAAACGGATTTTTTGTGGAAGAAAGGAGAAATGTATAGTTCGGTGTGGTACTTGAAGACACTAACCAGTTCTTGATATTCAAAAGGTAACAAGTAATAGAAATAAGTTATTTTTTTTAAGAATTCTAGATGTGTTAGCCAATGTGAAACCTGATTCAAAGTAACGTCCTCGTATGTCATACTTCCCAGCGTTCTTTTGACCACGCAGTTCTTTTATTTCTAAACTTGATGTTTGAGTCAACATGGAGTGCCTGTTCCACTGGGACTGAGTCTGGCCTTTTCGTGTTTGACACAGTGCAAGAAAAGCTCATTCCTAAAGTCTTCCTTTTCCCCTAGCCAGGGGAAATCCGTCACACACAGATGTCAAACGGGTGAATCAGCACTCTAACGATTCATAAAAATTGTCTGAGAGCATAAACCCAAAGCATGACCCCGGAGCAGGTCCTCATTAAGAGGATCAGGACCCTGAGAGCAGTTTTGGCTACAGGTGTCTGAACCAATCCTGTGGGGGTTTTTTTGATTCATGGAATGTTCCAGAATTTTTCACATGCAGATATTTTTAAATATATTTTATCGCCGAAACTGGTTTCGCTCAGTGGATAGAGCGTCAGCCTGCGGACTGAAAGGTCCCATGTTCGATTCCGGTCAAGGGCATGTACCTTGGTTGCGGGCACATCCCCAGTAGGGAGTGTGCAGGAGGCCGCTGATCAATATTTCTCTCTCGTTGATGTTTCCAGCTCTCTATCTTTCTCCCTTCCTCTCTGTAAAAATATATTTAAATATATTTTATTGATTTCTTTACAGAGAGGAAAGGAGAGGGATAGAGAGTCAGAAACATCAATGAGAGAAAAACATCCATCAGCCGCCTCCTGCACACCCCCGATTGGGGATGTGCCCGCAACCAAGGTACATGCCCTTGACGGGAATCGAACCCCGGAGCCTGGCCTCCAAACCTGGGAGGGCTGGCATGCAGATTTTTGTGAGCGACTGCACAGAGTGCTGAGCAGGGGCGGGAGGTGGGGGCGCAGCCGCCTTGGAATTGCTACCCAGAGTCAATATTTACAAACCTGCCAGACGGCATTGATTTTTACGGAGCGAATGCAAACCAGAAGCGCGGGCCCGTCTTCCTCCTGCACGGAAAGGCATTTGCAATCCAGGCTCTCTCCCCGCAGAGAAGCTGGCCCGCTCACCGGAGTGGAATGAGATGTATGCGGTGCTTTACGGCGCGGGGTGGCAATCCCCCCGCAGACATAAAAAAAGAGAGACCCGCCACAGAAGAAACCCCAGGATCTGAAAGTTTTCGTTAATGATATGCCTCATGCCGTCTTTACGGACACCGCATTACCAGCCCGTCTATAGATTACAGAAAAGGCACCCTTCAAACGCATGGGTAAACACAGGCAGCCCCACAAATTCCGTTTTACAGGCGTCATAAACGCCTCCATTGATTTAGCAGGTGGATGTGGGGGAAGCAAACCCCCAAAGAAAGCCGCGTCAAATCCGCGCTGCAGGCCTATATTTTTAAAAAGGCGGCCCTTAGCAATTAATAGTCTCATCTGACTCATCATTCGGTGTGTGCTCCCGGAAAAGGAACGGGAGAGTCCATGGTCTTAGGAGCAAGATTTCTGCTTGGCCAGACCCACCCCAGTACACAACACACACACACACATACAAACCCGACTCCCAGACCATCTGTAAGGAGGCAGTTTGGGGAGAGCGGCAAAGTTTTAATTTCCCAGCGCCCCCATCAACAGCAGCTGCGCGGGCTACCCCGCGCCTCCATAGAACCACCCCCTGTGCCCGTTCCAGCCACTGGCAGAGCCCCTGTCTCCCCCAAGGGGGTGAGCTCAGCTGAGGAAATGTGGAGGCGGGTTAGAGAGAGAGAGCCCTCTGGCCTTTAAGCACGATGGAGAATCAGCACGCTTCCACGTTACAGAGAGATTTCACACACTGGCCTCACCACCTGGTACAACACCGCAGGCTTTGCACACGCGCCTAACAGCTCATCAGCCAAACGATATGGGCGGGGGAGGGCTGTGTCATTTCATGTTGTTTGATTTTTCAGCCATATATATATTTATATTGATTTCAGAGAGGGACGGGGGAGAGAAAGAGAGAGAGATCAAGGATGAGAGAGAATCATTGATCGGCTGCCTCCTGCACGCCCCCTTACTGGGGATTGAGTCTGCAACCCGGCATGTGACCTGACTGGGAATCAAACTGTGACCTCCTGGTTCATAGGTTGATGCTCAACCACTGAGCCAGCTGGCAAGGCGTAATCTAATTTTGTTTGTTTGTTTGTTTGTTTGTTTTAATATATTCTATTGATTTTTTACAGAGAGGAAGGGAGAGGGATAGAGAGTTAGAAACAATGATGAGAGAGAGACATCGATCAGCCACCTCCTGTGGGGATGTACCTGCAACCAAGGTACATTCCCTTGACTGGAATCAAATCTGGGACCCTTCAGTTCACAGGCTGACTCTCTATCCATTGAGCCACACCGGTCAGGGCATAATCTAATGTTACGCGGTACAGAGGGCTGCTGCGTCTCTCCATGCCAAGCATCCAATCTATTGCCAAGTCCAGCAGACCTGGCCTTGAATGTGACTTCTCCTGGCTTCCGCCGCTACCGTGTTAGAAACTTTGAGATCATTCCCTACGTCCCTTTCCTGGGGTGGCATCATAGAGCACCACAGGCGGGTGAGGGGCTGGAACTTATCTCCTCAGCTTTGAGGATCTGAGTCCAGGACCAAGGCGTCCACAGGTTGGGTGTCCTCTCTCCCGGCTTGAGGATGGGCACCTTCCCGCGGGTCTTTGCCTGGCCTACCTGCCGTACTTTTAGGGGTGTCCAGGTTTCCTCTGATGAGGACACTCGTCAAACTGGCCTCAGTTTTGAAATAATGGAATTAAAGTCATTTATACCAAGTGGCCCTAACCGGTGTGGCTCCATGGATAGAGCTTCGGCCTGCGGACTGAAGGGTCCCAGGTTTGATTCCAGTCAAGGGCATGTACCTTGGTTGTGGGCACATCCCCAGTAGGGGGCGTGTAGGAGGCGGCTGATTGATGTCTCTCTCTCTCATCGATGTTTCTAACTTTCTATTCCTCTCCCTTCCTGTCTGTAAAAAATCAATAAAATATATTTAAAAATTTTTTTTTAATAAATAAAATAAAATCATTTATACCAAGTGGACACCCAACCACTTTAGATCTGCTGAGGCAAAGACTATCGAAAAAGAGGTTTGGAAATGATGGAATTAAAATCACCTTTTCCAAGGCCTTATCTCCCAACTCCAGGCATTACGTGGGGCTGGGCATTAAGCCTTCCACATCGACATTTCGAAGGAACAAAATTCTGCCTGTAACACTCCCACGGTTTCTCTTCATAGCAAACCCCTTTTCCAAACAAAAGTCTCCGCTACTGTCAAGTATGTTCTGACCACATCTTTGTTGGCTCAATGTCTTCCAAGGAATCCCGCTACTTACAAAGAGAGGCTTGAACAGAGAGCCTGGCATATATGGGCTTTTATTCCCCAGCCAACCTTTCTATCCACAGCTCTGTCCTTACCGCCGATCTGCCAAACAAGGGAGAATCGTTCTTCCCTCTCCCCCTGCAGAAACACCCTGCCTTCTGCACTGTGCCACCTCCAGTTCCCGTGCCTCCACCAAGTGTCCCTCAATCCTTTCGGGGTGGGGGGAGAGGGGAGAAGAGGGGGAGACCCCTGGCTCTTGAACAACAAACACACACCCATTGGTAACATTCTTCTGTACCCACAATTCTCTTCGGCAGTCCAGGAGGGTGTGTGGAACTTGCCCTCTGCCCTTGCCCTTCATCCTGACCACAGACCTCTGACCTCAGGTGTGAGCACATGACCCAGGTCTGGCCAGTGGCTGTCTCCCACGCCAGGCTGTAGGCAGGTTCGGTTAAAGAGCACACCTTTGACTATTGAGCACTGATCCCGGGGTTTCTGTTTGGACACGTGGGAACGAGAAAGCCTTTTAGTTTGGGGTGTTCAATTAGTAGGAATAAACCCGGGCTGTGGATACTTAGCGACTCCAACAGGATAAAAAGGAATACCTCAAACCCTGGAGAACATCAGTGGTACAGAGCAATTTTAACGGCTACCAGAGGGGATATCGTGTTTAAGAAGATGTGACAATTAGACAAATAGCAGCCTTCTCGCCAGAACAATAAAGACATAAACGTCACATCATCAAACTGTTAAGGAGAAATAACCGTGTAGAATTTTATTCCGGCCTAAGTGGAAGTAGGGCAGATGGTACAGGGACTCGAAAGGAACTACTGAGCACAACCCCCTCTTCCTCCCTCCCCGTCCCCACAAAAGGATTGAGGGACACTTGGTGGAGGCACGGGAACTACTGGGAAATCATGCGGAAATAAGAAAAATGAAGGTGACTGGGTTTTTAGCCTAAGGAAATGGAACACAGTCAGCATTCACCGAGAAGAGAAAAGAGCAAATGTGTCAGTGATGGCAATAAGTATAAATGGATTAAACTCACTTGTTAAAAGAAAGAGGCAATGGGTGTATTCATCAGACACACGGTCATACGATAGTCTTTCTTACCTGAATGTATGTATATTTCTGAGAAAATTTACGTAAATGGGCCTCTTTCCTTTAACTGTCCAGCTTCTTGCAGTTTTCTAAGAGGGTCTCTTGAGGCCAAGAGATATTTTAAAACTCTTTAAAATGTGCAAAAAAAAAATATGGTGTATCCAAGTAGGCAACAAGAGTTAAAAAAATTTTAGGGGGTACATTTATCTTCCTACTAATTTTGATATGATTTTTTGTAAGTTTATAAAGAACTTAGTTCAGAAAGTCTACGCTAGTGAGCCCTCGGTAAATGTTTGGAAAAGCTAATATCATCATCGTTATTGTTGATAGCAGTTGAAGTCTCATTATATACCCTAACATGGCAAGGACTTGCCATTATTACTGTACTGAAACCTAGCATTACATGTGAAATAATCATCTCCCACTGTTTCTTATACCAAGTAGACACCCAACCACTTTAGATCTGCTTAGGCCAAGACTATCGAAAAAGAGGTTTTGAAATAATGGAATGAAAATGCTTTTCTTTTTCTTTTTCGGGGACTCACAACAACATTTTTGGCTAATTATACTTCTCAGTTCATGGCCCAGCATCATGCTGAGGATGCTTTCTTTTATCCTCTGCTCCCCTCTCTCAGTCCCCTGCCCCTCCTGGTAGACAATTTGTTTTCTGTGTCCTGTGCTTGCAGGTGTGCTATGGAGTGTGTGCAGCTATTTTTCTGTGCATGCATTTTTACTTGGTACACGCGGGTTTGTGCCACAGGTGCCACTGTTTCATATTTTCCCGCCCCGCACTCCTCTCCACAGTCCTGTGCACAAAAGCCCCACCACCTCTCCCTGTGGCCCAGCGTTTGCTGCAGACACAGCTCACCCACCACCTCGTGCACCGTCTTCAGCACATGAGTGCACCCCTGGGGGCCTCCACATGCCTGCACCTCCATTCCGTGGCGCCAGGGCTTTCGACTTCCCCCAGAGACCATCCTGCTGACCCGGCTCACCCCACAGCACCCTGCGCTTCTCACATGGTGACCTGACAGGTGTCTGAGACGGCCCAACGCAAGGGGCCAGGACAAGCATCTCAAGTAACACGCTGAAGGCACACGTGTGTCTGCACCCCTGTGTGTCCCATACCATACAATTACATGCAGATGGTGAAGGTGTGGACAGCATGTGCGACCACCAAATGGCACCGTATGCCCACCCCTCCAGCACTGGCACCTCGCACAGAGCCTGTAACATGGTAGACACGGAATAACACATGAATGTGTGAGGAGTGGGTGAGTCCATGGACACAGGAACTAAGGCTGCCGGCCTGTGAGTGGCTCTCCGCATGATGCAGGTGAGGGAAGGATGGAGAAAGCCGCCGGGAAAGTTTACGTGGGCAGAGAGTCCTGTACAGCGGTACCTCGAGATACGAGTTTAATTCGTTCCGTAACCTTGAGGCGTGGGAAACTATGAGACGCTCGAGTCATGGTAAACTGGGGGGTCGTGTGCAGCCGGCCGATCCTCGAGATACTCCTATCTCAACTGTTGCTCGTATTTCAAAGCAAAAATAGCTCGCTCGACGGCTCGTATCTCAAAAATCTCGTATGTTAGGGCACTCGTATCTCGAGGTACCACTGTATTCCCAACTCCACGCCTGGGTTCCACAGACAAGACCTATAAAGAAATCAACTTCAGGGTTTTCTCTTTTTGTCCCCACGTGGGGTACTCAGAAGTAAACAACCACATTTGTCAATGGCAGAGTCATAAATACTCAGGTAGCGACTTTTTGCAGGAATGAATCCATCCAGCCTTATCATTACGATGCTTGAATAAGTCCAGCAGAAGCACAGAATTCATAAAGAGGCAGAAGAGAAAGAGCCACACAAGGTAATTTATTATTTTTAAATATATATATAGCTATTGAGTTTAGAGAGGAAGGGAGAGGGAGAGAGAGCTAGAACCATCAATGATGATGCAAGAATCACTGATTGGCTGCCTCCTGCACGCCCCACACTGGGGATGAAGCCCACAATCCGGGCATGTGCTCTGATTGGGAATTGAACCATGACCTCCTGGTTCACAGGTCAACACTCAACCACTGAGCCACGCTGGCCCGGCCCAAATCATGTGTTTTAAATATATATATTATTGATTTTTTACAGAGAGGAAGGGAGAGAGCTAGAAAGTCAGAAACATCGATGAGAGAGAGACATCAATCAGCCGCCTCCTGCACTCCCCATAGTGGAGATGTGCCCGCAAGCAAGGTACATGTCCCCGACCGGAATCGAACCTGGGACCTTTCAGTCTGCAAGCTGACGCTCTATCCACTGAGCCACACCGGTCTCGGCCCAAACCATGTGTTTTAAATACCGAGGACTAGCACCTCTTGTAATTATGCTGCTCACCGGGGCCCCGGGAAGACACCCCCACACAGGAAACTCTACTCTGCCCCATTCTGCCACGCCCAGTGCTTGCCCTAACCTCCACGCCATCCTTCCTTTGGGAATCACGGAGGCACACGGGGCTGCTTGGCTCCTCATGGGATGTGGACGACATGGTGTGAGTATCAGTCACCTCATTGGGTTGCGCCACCCTCGAATGTGCCGCGTGGGTACCGTGTGTCGCACCCATGGCCTTGTGTGGAGCAAGTCTAGCGATGCCACCTTTCCCACAGGCTCAGAGAAGGGGGAGCATTTCTTAGCTGTAACGCATTTTTAATTAAGGTACATCCATTTTTAGACACAGGGCTATTGCACCCTGGAGGGTCTACAGTACAGTGCAAACATAACCTTCTGTGCACCATTTCCGGTGGAGCGGTGCGACTCCATTTCAATATCCGTGCCACGGCAGGGGTCCGGACCCCAACCCGCGGTGTCTCTCTGTAACACCGGGTTCAGCTGGGGGTCCCAGGCTCCACAAGGAATTCAGAGCGTATTCTTCATTGTAGCCCAAGCAGCACAACTCAGTGGTTGAGCGTCGACCCATGAACCAAGAGGTCACGGTTCAATTCCCCAGTGAGGACACAGATCCAGGTTGTGGGTTGGATCCCCAGGAGGGGGCAGCAAATCAGTGATTCTCTCTCATCGTTGATGTGTTTTTCTATCTCTTTCCCTCTCCGTCCTTCTCTGAAATCAATAGAAACAGATATTTTTAAAAACTGATCCCTTTCAAGCTGTATGGACTCTGGTGCTTGAGCGATGCTTTCTGCCTCTGGTTTCCAACGGTGAGGTTCTCTAACATTTGTTTCCATCATGTGACACTGGATTGTTTTTCCTCATCTCGCTTGCATGGTGTTCTGGGGGAATGTCTAGTTTTTGTTTTTGTTTTTTATTGATTTTTTTACAGAGAGAAAGGGAGAGGGACAGAGAGTTAGAAACATCGATGAGAGAGAAACATCCATCAGCTGCCTCCTGCACACCCCCCTACCGGGGATGTGCCCACAACCAGGATACATGCCCCTGATCAGAATCGAACCTGGGACCCTTCAGTCCACAGGCTTACGCTCTACCCACTGAGCCAAACCAGTTTCGGCATTAAAAATATATATTTTATTGATTTTTTCTACAGAGAGGAAGGGAGAGGGCTAGAGAGTTAAAAACATCGGTGAGAGAGAGAGAGAGAGAGACATTGATCAGCTGCCTCCTGCATGCCCCCTATTGGGGATGTGCCCGCAACCAAGGTATATGCTCTTGCCCAGAATTGAACCTGGGATCCTTCAGTCTACAGGCTGACGCTCTATCTACTGAGCCAAACCGGTTTTGGCAAGTCCCTCATTCTGAAAGGATTGTGTTTCTGTCGTTGGTGCTGTCTGCCTCCTCCCAGAACCCCTCTGCTCTGGGGAAGGCAGGGCAGCAGGCGGGGGCTGTGTCAGCTGGACACCAGGACCAGGGATCAACCTGAAGCCACGGAGGGTTCTAGACTATAACCACCTGCAAGGTTAACACATGGTCATCCCTGCAAATTCACCAATAATTCTAGACGTGGAGAAGCCAGACAAGAAAGAAGAAAGCGGTCTTCTGCGTTCAACAGCCTACAGACTTGGTTAAATAAAAACCATGTTGACCGTCTGGTGTGGCTCAGTGGGTAGAGCGTCATCCCCAGCACCGAAGGGTCGAGGGTCTGATTCCTGGTCAAGAGCACATACCTGAGTGGCAGACTTGATCCCCAACCCTGGTCAGAGTGAGTGAGGGAAGCAACTGATGTGTCTCTCTCATGGGCCACACCAGATGGGTAACATGGTTTTTATTTTAAGCAGGTCTGTAGGCTGTTGAGTGCAGAAGACCGCCTTCTGCTTTCTTGTCCCTGAAGCCTAGAATTATTGGTGAGAGCCCTAGGGAAGGGCTGGGTTTGCAGGGATAACCGTAAGTTAACCTTGAAGGTGGTTATAGTCTACAACCCTCCGAGGCTTCAGGTTCCTGGTGTCTCTCTCTCTCTTCTTCTCTCTGTCTCTCTCCCCCTTCTTCCACTCTCTCTAAAAAAAAAAATCAAAGGAAAAAAATATCCTCAGGTGAGGATTAACAACAACGACAAAAGTAGATAAATACATAAATAAACCCACAATCACTGCCATGCACGAGAGGCCACGCTCCCTGCTGTGCATAAGTTCCAGGAGGTGACAGTGACAATGTGAGGTGCAGTTCACTCCTCCCACAGACGAGGGAGCGGAGATGGGAAGGCACATCCCAGGTCACAGCCCTGGAAAGAGACAGAACCTGCCCGGTCTCAGCCATGGTGATGCCGGCAGCCCCCACTCTCCATGGCGGTGGGTCCGCGGTCCCCATGCCCCTGCGTGTGCCCTAGATGGAAAGTGTCCTTGGTAAAGGCCGCAGCACCCAGAGGAGACATGGGCACTGGGGTTGAGACCAAAAATCTATTCCAACCCCAAGTTGGTCCACTCTGGATGGGATTTGACGTGAGTGGAGGAATGTGCTTTCTAAGACATTCTCAGTGTCTTGGGTATTAAACCCAAGAAAACAGCAAAAGTTGGTGAGACAGGGCCTTCAACGATCAGAAGAGAGATATAAATGAAAGACTGGATGTACAGATATTAGAAATAATAATAATAAAAAAAAGCCTTCCAGGAAAACACAAGGGAACTCCATAGAGATGGTGTGTCCGCAGCCTCCTCGTTCGATGGTTTTACGGGAGCCATAACTTAATCGCAGGGAGGCACGCAGGCTGGGAAGTGTGCTCGTGACGGCGTTCACGAGTCATAAAGCCATCTGCACTTCAGCCGGCCACATCTTCTGTGTGAATCGCTCCAGGGCCTTCCAAGTGGTGAGAGGAGCAAGGACTGGATCCGGGGAAGTTCATTTAAAAGCGGCTTGCGTGCGTGACTCATGATTTGAATAATTCCCATTTTGCGAGGATGGAGAACCACTGGCGAGGCAGTCGAGGGGAGAAGACAGCTCTGAAGAGTCAGATTCTCGTTAACATTTCGCGTCGGCTGTCGAAGGGAGTTTGCAGGTGTAGCGCGTTCTTGTCCATGTTGCACAGAAAATGATGCTGGTAGTTGGCTGCTCTGGAAGCGCCAGCCTGTGTGAATGACACGACCCCATCAAAGGAATCCAGGGCTCTGCTTCTCAGATGGGATAACCTTGTGTGGGATCACCCCGTGTGATTGCTTCCATAAAGCTCTCTCCGGGCTGGAAATGCGAGCTGAACGGTCCCTTTCCCGGGAGCCGGCCTCCTGCCACAGGAGATGAGCTTCTAATACACCGGAACGTCCCCGCAGCCCGGCCATAAACTTCCTCTCCGGCAGCTCATCATTCACCTGCCGGCCGCTCCTCTCTCCCGTCCGCGGGGGTTCTCCTGATGCTCACGTGGTACCCGAGATGCAGGTTACCCTTCCTGGCTAAGCAACCTTTGCCCTTGACAAATCCGTTACCCGGAGGGAGCAGCCGACCCTGGCTTGACGGGGGTGGG
Source organism: Lasiurus borealis (assembly GCA_004026805.1). Taxonomy (NCBI): domain Eukaryota; kingdom Metazoa; phylum Chordata; class Mammalia; order Chiroptera; family Vespertilionidae; genus Lasiurus; species Lasiurus borealis. The sequence goes on from PVJN01001722.1 coordinate 115,985, forward strand.
CCTGGCTCTGGGCCTTAAAAGCGCCTTCCAGCTCCCGCTATGGGAACCATAACTGAATGGCAGGGAGGTGCTGTTTGCCTCCTAACCCAGCTCTGCCTGCCGTTGTGCCTTTGTCCTCTTCATTTCACATTGGACTGCTTGAGGGCAGAAAGCGTGTACCTGCCTCTAAAATGTCATGGAAATAAATTCTTGGCCGTTTGCCAAACTACCCCGGGAAAATGCTCTTCTCCTCAAATCCCGAATTAAAGTTTTAAATCCTCATTTGCCATCAGCTTCCTGCGAATAGGTCTGTCAGACGCCTCTGACTACTGAATGTAAAGAAAGTCATAATGCACACAGACCCCCACGTACATGCACACAGCAGCACATGTGTGTGCACACAAGTATCTAGGTGTGCACAGACGCGCATGCTATAGGCAGGTATATGTGTGTGCACACACATGCATGGTATAACCAGCCAAGTTCACCTTCTCATTTCAGGATGCAACGCGGCCCAAATCCACTCTCGGGTCACACCCACAAAGGGTGACTTTCTCCCGTGGAAAGAACGCAAACAGAGTGGGAGACAATAAGTCCCGTCTCCCGCTTATCTTCCAAAATATTATCCCGCGAAAGGTGACAACGAGGGTCACTCCTCCAGAGGAAGAAACCAATCTCCCCAATAATGTCCTGGAAATAGCTTTCCCCGGAGGCCCGCTTCTCTCTTTTTAAGAGGAAAAATAACACAAATAGAGGCAGCACTTGAGCAAATTGCACGGTCAGAGGCGCCCGCTTTAGGCACACTTCCCGCTCTCTGTTTAGGAGGGAAAGTCTTCTCGCAGCAGCCAACACGGCGGAATATTAACAACGACTCGGCGCACCCTCGTGTTTTCCTTCTGACATATGTTAGTGCAGTGGTTCTCCACCTTCCTAAGGCCACCACCCTTGCATACAGTTCCTCATGTGGTGGTGACCCCCAACCATGGAATGTTGCTCCTGTGATGCGTCGTGATGTAAATATCTGCATTTTCCGATGGTCTTAGGTGACCCCTGTGAAAGGGTCGTTCGATCCCCAAAGGGGTCGCGACCCACAGGTTGAGAACCACTGTTTTAGTGTCTTTTGTCAGGCTTAGTTACTACAGTGGTACCTCGAGATACGAGTTTAATTCGTTCCATAACCTTGAGACGTGGGAAACTATGAGACGCTCAAGTCGCCGTAAACTGGTGGGTCATGTGCAGCCTGCCTATCCGCGCGATGACTCCTATCTCAAATGTTGTTCGTATTTCAAAGTAAAAATCGCTCACTCGATGGCTAGTATCTCAAAAATCTCGTATGTTAGGGCACTCGTATCTTGAGGTACCACTGTACTTGCATCATCAAAATCACCACCACCGCTAGACAACATGAAGGCGGGGCATGTCCTTGAAATGACCTTGAGATAACTGACTCTCAAAATAACTGTTCCCGGAGGGACCTTTGAAATCGCTGAGTTTTTATGTTTCAGTGACATTCAAACCCCCAACAACCTCCCCTGATGTTCACTGACCTGGGGAACATCCATCGGTCAGTCATAGCGGGCAGGACAGACGTGGGTCTGTCCGTCCAGGCAGCGTCTCCCTGTTGGTGGACAGGAGGCACCGTACAGGTCAGCGGCAGAGGCAGCTACACTTCCATCTTCGCTGAAAGAGAGAGAGACAGGCCACTGCTCATTTCAGTCCCCAGAACCAGGACGGCCCAGCTCTATTCTGACCGGCATTCGACTGGAACCTTGCTTTTAATAGTCTTCAGTGGAGCAAACCCGGGATGTGGAGCCAGACAACCCGAGTTCAGGCACCAGCTGTGGCTGAGTCAGAAGGACCCCATTCGAGGCCTCCTGAGGACCGTGGACACAAGGATAGGCAGGCTCTCTCAAAAGGCAGAGGAAGCCCGGCCAGTGTGGCTCAGTAGTTGAGCATCTGTCTATGAACCAGGAGGTCACAGTTCTATTCTCGGTCAGGGCGTATGCCCAGGTTGGGGGGTGCAATCCCTCGTGGCGTGAGATGTGCAAAAGGCAGTGGATCCATGATTCTCTCTTATTATTAATGTTTCTATCTCTTCTGCTCCCCTACTCTCTGAAATCAATAAAAATAGGGTTTTGTTTTGTTTTTTTAAGAAAAAGGAAAACAGCCGAAACCTGTTTGGCTCAGTGGAGAGAGCGTCGGCCTGCAGACTGAAAGGTCCCAGGTTCGATTCTGGTCAAGGGCATGTATCCTAATGGCAGGCACATTTCCAGTAGGGGGTTTGCGGCTGATCGATGTCTCTCTCTCATCAATGTTTCTAATTCTCTATCCCTCTCCCTTCCTCTCTGTAAAATATCTATAAAATATATTAAAAAAGAAAGAAAGAAAACAAAGACAACGAAATACAGAGAGCCTGATCTCACTGGAGGTGACAAGTTGACCGGACACCTGGGGCAACATGGGGTCCCTGATGGGACGGATCCAGGGCCAGAAACAGCACATGGGGGGGGGGGCAGTTGGAGAAATGTGGGAGGCAGTTGGAGAAATATTCTGAAGATAATCAGAAGGGCTCCACCTCATGTTCTCACCTTGATAAACTGTATGCAGGGCCTTGTAAGGAAGCTGGTGAAGGCCCTTGGGAATTTATGTAGTGATTTTGAACTTGGCCTACTTCATGTCAGCCTGAGATGATTTCAAAGTGAAACCGTTTTTTTGAAAGTTATGTTTTATGTCAAATGCAACTTAGAATTCACACACACATAAGTACATACATATAAGATAGAAATGCAGTAGCCCAGGCCCTTGTCCCTGGCTTCACACCTGCAAGCCTGGATGGCTGGCAACGGAGAGTGATATCAGGTCAGGAGAATGTTGGCGAACTCCCCGCCATTATTTTATAAAAGGCTCCAGAGAGCGCTCTTCGTGAGAGAAATCTGCATAATTGCACAGAAATAGAAACACTTGCCCAGGAAATGTGGAAGCCAAATAACACATGATATAAAAATAAAATATGGTAATGTATTCGGAGGCAACGGTACATTTACCTCCTTAAGTTGAATGTTTTTACTTTAAATAAGAGCATTATGTGAAGTAATAAAAGACTCATACATTTAAAATTTGTTTGGGAAGAAACATTAATGAACTCCATAAAATGTAAAAATAATACGAAATGACTATTTTAGAAGTTTTTCGGTATGCGCGCGCGCGTGTGTGTTTTTTTAAAGAGGACGGATCGTCTCCCCAAATTCAAAGTAATTCTACTCATTAACATTTTTTAATGTTAAAAGATTACTTAGAGGATGGCAGTAAGAAGAAGAAAAAAAAGAGGAAAGAATATTATTAGAACTACAGATCTCTGTTACTGCATTTCATGGACAGCCTCCTAATAAAACAGATTAAAAGACAAATCAATCACGTGCTTCCCTTCAAGCAACATCACGTGTGCGCGTTACCATAGCAACTACATACATTTCCTATTAACTTTCTTATTACAGGGGAAAAATCAGTAACGACAGGTTACTTAAGAGAACATACAGCTTCTGGAGGTGCCTATTTATTTAGCTAATATTATTACACCCAAACTGCTTCCCGATGAAAAAAATCGAAGGCAAGTCCTTTTTTTAAAAAAATGCGGACCTCCAGCAACGAAGCCGGGATCAGCAGGCCCAGCCAGACCCCTCCTCTCCGTGGCCACGACTCAATCTCCGCTAATTACGTGTCAAACAGCATCCGCTGGGCCAGCCTCGAGGCTGTAATTGTCCATGTTAGGCTCATAAAAACATAGCACGGACCTTGGAAACTGCCTGGAACATTAAAACAGCAGCCAACTTTCTTTCCAGTTCAACGAAAGGCTGTTTGCTGGTCCTGGCTTTTCCCAGAACCTGGTTAGCATGAAAAAAAATAAATAAATAAATAGATAAGTCAATGAGGGTTGTTTTATTTATTTTTTCCCTCTAGAAAGACCGTCCAATGGAATGGGATTCAGCATTTGGGTTTTCGCTGCACAACTGCTTCCTCCACATTAGACCCGTAACCGATGAGAGTCTGGAGGCTTTTTAGTTTGTCTCTGATTTTTGTCTCGCAAATTCAAATGCTCTCAGACAACCAGGGGAGCAAACGGGGCTCCAGGGGCCGGGGCGGGGGAGGCGCAGGAGCACAAGCCCCGGGTTGAGGGAGGAAGAATGTCTCCTCTCTTCAGATCCTTCTTTTCCCCCCAGTTCTGTGGCCTCTGGTTACACAGGTTAAGGCCCCAGGGTCCCAGAGGGGTCGTCTTTGTTTTGTTGTGCCCAGAGTTCGGGGTCCCCAATAATCAACCATCAGGGAGCTTTTTTTCCGATGCAAAAGCAAAGAGTCTTTATTCAAACCCGGGTTTGGCTCCCAGCCTCTTTCTGGCGCAGTAGTGAGAGGAGAGACCGAGCCCTGGAAGAACAGTGGGTCATATGGGGCTGGTCATTTGGGTGGGCTTAGGGAGGTGATGAGGATGACAGAGATTGGTCACTTAGGTCAGGGTTTTTCTGTGGTTTAGCCTTATTAGGACCCTCGCTGTGTTCCTGGAGCTTCATTGGTCCATTCGGGCGGTGGTCGGGGAAGCTAGGACATGGCTGGCACCCCTGTGGCCCCTCCCAGAAAAGGGAGGTGGGTTTAGGCAGGGGGCCCATCCCTGCAGGACAAGATGGAGGAGAGTTTGTTTCTGCTTTGTCCTTTCCGTTTGCAAAGGAAGCTGTATGATTGAAAAATGCTTTTCGTATTTTATTATAACCTTATTCACTTTGTTAACCACTAATAACTTAGAGTATTTTTCATAAGGAGAAAAAAAAACCTGTCTCTAATACTTTCATCCCCTCTTCCCTTCAAAGCAGAGAATCAAAGAGGAAAGCAACCTTACTGGGCGTTTTGCATGTTTGTTTGCAGCTGGAGAACGGAGCGAAGAGTGGAGCCACGGATCCCTGTGGGCCAGAGGGTGGTTTTGTCCTCCCTGACGTCCGTCCGGAAAGTGAACTCAAGCTTTTGAGGGGAAAAGAATGTGTTATATTTTTGTCTCAGTTCTCTCTGTTCCTCTCCTGGCGCAGTAGCATCAAACATCTGGCTTGACAAGTGGATAATTTCCCTTCTGTTTCATCCTAGAATTTGTAAAGTGCAAGGCAGAAAGTCCCAGAAGGTTTCAACATCCTCTGATCACGGAGAGGATGGTCAGGTATGGAAGGGAACCAGATCATGTTGCCCCACATGATGCGACTTGGGCACATTCACTACTTTGAGGTTAAGGCCCTTAAGAAAGACCAAATGCAAGAAGGACACCCAGACCCCCCTTTCACTCCTGAGAGCAGGAGTTACATCTCCGGGGACAGGTGCCCTCCCACTTCAGGAAGAAGGGAGATATTTTCAGTGAAGGTGCCAGAGGAATCCACACACCAACCCCACTCCATCTGTGTCTGCCAGGTTTCTACCCATAGTTTGCCACCTGGGAAGCAAGAACTGCTTTCTGTCCTTCTGTCAGTCTCTTACACATTTACTGTTCTTTGTTGAGAATGCCGGGTAAGCTTGAGTTCTAACCACCTTTTAAAGTTACTCTTGGTTTCACTTCCTCTGGTGTGATATGCAGGTCATATGTTGTGAACTCTGTTTTCTGTTGTTCATCTGTCTGTTACAGGGGTGTCAGTCAAGAATGTAGGAGTGTAGAGGAAAAATTGCTTTTCCTCTCCTACAGTATAAACATAATTCTATTAAATCCTGTGCTAGCTAACATGTTGGATAATCCCATTCACTCCTCTGCAGAGAGACAGCAGCAGATATTATTAGAGGCCAGAGATGCTGACCTACAGTGGCCCCTGTATTGCCTGAATAAAGCAAACAATTTACAACATCTCCCAGTTTTTCCATTCATCTCCAGTGGCTTCATAAGCACCTTAATTCCTACCTTGTCACTATCAACCCCCTAATTTCCTATGTATCCATCATCTTCTCTCTCACTGAATCCTCAAAGGAAAAAAAAATCACAATAACTCTTAGCAACTAATCTAGACACATCTCAACAATGGCCTCTATCACTTTAAATACGGTTCTAGGAACATGAAACTCCATAATAACCACATCTTGTGTAGAAACTAGATACGAGTGGGCTAGTACAGTGGTACTTCGAGATACGAGTGCCCTAACATATGAGATTTTTGAGATGCAAGCAAGTTTTGCTTTGAAATACGAGCAACAGTTGAGATATGAGTAACCGCGCGGATCAGCCGGCTGCACACGACCCACCAGTTTACCACGACTCAAGCATCTCATAGTTTCCCACGCCTCAAAGTTACGGAACAAATTAAACTTGTATCTCGAGGTACCACTGTACTGTCTTCAGGGCCTCACACACTGGACTTCCACCTGATTGATTTGTCATCATGAGGTTGACCAGGTAGCGGTGGCTAAAGTTTGGCCCCTAACGGAGCTCGTTCCACTCCCGGCAGCGTCTGATGGAAGTGACAATCCAAACGGCCAGGGCACCACATCCTTTCCTCAATGTCCCACCATTTCCTTAAACACAGTCAGGGGCCACGCTTCCCAGCAGAGATAGGAACACAATCAGGGCCCACACTTCCCAGCTGCTGTGGAATGCTTACAAACTGGTCCTGCTCTTGCAGGCAAAACACATGGTTTCGTGCATCATTGCTGATGCCCGGAACGCAGAGCGTGTGCCTCCCCAGGGCTGACCCAGCGTTGGGGAGGAGAGAGGCTGATCATGCCTGTTGAACAAGTAACATGTGTTCAACATTACTGAGCACATCGTGCTCCAGATGGTCAAACTCTGTCTCTGCAGGAGAGGTTGCTTTTGCCTCGAGCTATTTTGAGACAAAGCAGAGTCTACATAATTTTCCCTTTGGGGGACGAGAATGGCTTCTATTCACTTAAAGAACCTGGTTGTTCAAAAGAGGCAAATATTGACATTTGTCTACAGTTCGTCTGTTCTAGGGAGACAGAGCTGTCCCGATTCCCAAACTGCCCTTGACGAGGTGATAAACTGGATGGATTCATGCCCAAACCGGATGTTGGCTGACCAAATCTGGTGATAATATAACTCATACCAAGTACGTGGTGTTGGGATTGTTTTTAATTGTCATGGGTGTTCTAAAGGGAATGTGAGTGTTCCATGCACAAGCGGTACCAGCTCAAGTGAGATCTGGTCACTCCCAAAGCAATCAGGATGCAGGGCAGTGCATCAGAAGCCGAGAACCTGGTCATCTTCTCCCTGGTTTGGGGCTGGCATGGAGAAAAGCATGACAAGACAGCTTGGTACACGTGCCATCTTCACCAGGATACAACAGTCCAAACAGAGAAACCGCATGTGCACGTTGAAATATTTAGGTGTGTGTGGGTGTGTGTTTTTGTCGCTGAGAATGCTAGTCTGTTGATTCCCTTTCGAGGAGGTAAGTCTTCTGTGTCCACAATTGAGAAAACGGAGGCTCAGAAATAGCAAACGTCTTGTTCAAGCCTCCAAATGGGGAAGCCAGAGAATTGGAGTTAGGGTTTAGGTCGGTTGCCATGGAGACCATGGCCCGGCCCGCCCATCCGTGCTGCTTTCAAAAAGCAAAGCTATTAGAAGTGCGGAACCAGTGGTTTAAACATATTGGCTCATCTGGTGATGTTTCCTGAAGGGTGTGAACAGGAGCCATTAGCACTGAGATTAGTCTGGCCGGCAGAAAATAAACCACAGCTCACCCAGGCCTTAGAATAAACAACCTCCACCTGGCTGGCGTGGCTCAGTGGTTGAGCATCTACCTAGGAACCAGGAGGTCACGGTTCAAATCCCCATCAGGGCTCATGCCGTGGTTGCAGGCTTGATTCTCAGTGGGGGCTGTGCAGGAGGCGGCCCATCCATGATTCTCTCTCATCATTGATTCTTCTCTCTCTCTTCCTCTCCCTTCCTCTCTGAAGTCACAAAACATATATTTGAAAAAGAATAAACAACCTTCATTAGGTTGGGGGCACGAAATGCTATGCGAAATTTACCTGGATAGTGTGACCATAGGACAAAGTTTGACTCCCAGTTGACATGACCACAGACAGAACATGAGGGTTCACCAGACTAAGAACTTGTTTGGCTGAAACCGGTTTGGCTCAGTGGATAGAGCGTCGGCCTGCAGACTGAAAGGTCCCAGGTTTGATTCCGGTCAAGGGCATGTACCTTGGTTGCAGACACATCCCCAGTGGGGGGGGGGGGGGGCGTGCAGGAGGCAGCTGACAGATGTCTCTCTCATCGATGGTTCTAACTCTCTATCCCTCTCCCTTCCTCTCTGTAAAAAAATCAATAAAATATATTTTTTAAAAAAAAGAACTTATCTGACTTGGTACCAGGTGAGAGGCAGGTAAGGAGGGGCCTGAGGCTGTAGCAGACCCTTCTTTCACTGGAGAACCTCTGCCCCTTGACGCCTCACACTGGAGAAGCCCCTCTGACAACCAAGACCTCCTCAAGGAAGATGCTGAAGAAAGGGGAACATCAGTCCTCATATTAGGCGACGTTGGAGACTCTTTTCATCTTTTTTCGGGTCCTCGCTTCCATCAGCAAGCGATGCACAGCAGGTTCCGCGTGGCCTTGCCTATAAATACGATCCTGCTTAATCCGGCGAGAGAAGCTTGGAAGCCCGAACACGGAGCCTCTACACAGGTTTGCGGCGGATGCAAAGCCTACAGAAGAGAGAAGGCTACCCGCAGAGGTTTAAAAAGATGAAGACGAATAAGTAAAATATGTTCGCGGCAGGAGGACCATCTGGGACCAGCTGCTGCCGAACAAACATTTATTATTTCCATCCACCGGAGGTTTCGTGGCAAATGCACTTCCCAGAAGAGACACGCCCGTCTAACAATCACATAGGCAGAGCTCCCCACTCAGGACACCTGTTCCAGAGAGAACCCCCCCGGCCTGGGTCAGTAACACAAAAATAACTCAGAGCTGGTGCGGGGACTGAGAGGCACAGAGCGCCAAGCCGGACGTAAACAGAGCAAGAAATCAATTCCACATGATTTTGACAAACTGATAGTAGTGTCAGCATCTCCCTGGTCTGTGCTAATCTTTTTTCTTTTCTTTTAAATTGATTTCAGAGAGGAAGGGAGAGGGAGAGAGAGATAGGAACAGCAATGATAAGAGAGAATCATGGAACGGCTGCCTCCTGCATCCCCCTTCCCCCCAGCGGCACTGGGGATGGAGTCTGCAACCTGGGCTCGTGCCCTGACCAGGAATGGAACCGTAACCTCCTGGTTCAGAGGTCGATGCTCAGCCGTGGAGCCAGGCCGGCCGGGCTAGAGAGATGATTTTAAACTTTCTTTGGTAAATACATAAGACATGGTCAACGTTCGTTAAAAGAGGCAGAGGTGAGGGAATGCAGACTGGTACAGCCCACTGTGGAAAACGCTATTGGAGAGCCCTCAGGTAAATAAACATGGAGCTGCCTCGTGACTCGGCGATGCCACTTCTGGGAAGACAGCCAAAGGAACCCCAAAATCTCTAACGCGAGGAGAACTGCACCCCATGTTCACCACTGCGGTACCTACAACAGCCAAGACGTGGAAACAGCCTAAGTGCCCATCCAGGTGATTTATGGGGTGTCCTCCTAAAAGGTATGCACACACATGTTTTTTAATAACTCAATTGATGTTTCCTTACTAGTGTTTTTAGATTCAATCCCTATGCATTAGTAATTATTCATCGTGTATGAACATGGTTTGGGTGCAGCCTGTATAATGAAATATTATTCAGCCATAAAAAAATGAAATCTTGTCATTTGCAACAACATGGATGGATCCTGAGTAAAATATGTCAAACAAAAAACAAACACTGCGGCCCAATTGGTGTGGCTCCATGGTTGAGCGTTGACCTAGGAACCGGGAGATCACGGTTCGATCCCCAGTAGAGGCACATGCCCAGGTTGCGGGCTCAATCTCCAGGCAGGGGGCTGTGCAGGAGGCAGCTGATCAAAGATTCTCTCTCATCATTGATGTTTCTATTTCTCTCTCTCTTCCTCTCTGAAATCAATAAAATATATATTTAAAAAACAAAAAACAAAAAATACTACATCCCCTGCCACATCCAAGGTCAAGAAGTAGAAGACACGGCCCGCCTGCTTTAGGAAGAAATGCAGAAGTTCCTGGCACAGAGCAAGGAACGGGGAAGGGACAAAGGTCGGCCTGATTGCTCCCCCTGTCCCCAGGTCTCCCTCTTCCTGACGGGAAATCCTGACCAGTTCCAGGGAGGGTTGGCGTGTGTCGGCCTCAGTCTCTGGTCCGTGGAAATCAGTCTCGAACGTTCTTACTCATTATGTTATTACTCATGTAAAACGATCCGAAAGATCCATGTTGTAGCTTTCATTCTGAAAAATCCGTCATCAAAACCCACTTAAGGAGCTACAAGTTCAGTTTTGATGAATCATGGACATGCACATCATCAGGAAGTTGCTAGAAACTCCCCGTACTTCTCGGGAGTACATTTCCTGTTCCTTTAAGGAATGAATACCTCTACTCAGCATGTAGGTCGAGCCCAATTCTGAGTCTTTTACATTCTGGAAGGCGCGGGAGAGGAACATAAATTTATAAAATGTGACATTTTAATCAAGCTCCAAGCTGTTGGCTAATTACATTCCACGGCACTAAAAGGAAAGCCAGGAGTGTCAGGTTGGCGCCGAGATGAACACAAAATTGTCCTTAGTGCTTCTCCGATCCCTCTGAACGCCACGCCCCCCAATCGCCCAGAAAAGAGAGAGCAGTAAATCCTCCTAAAAGTCATATTTCCAATTTTCTTTTCCATTTCATTTCGGAGGAAATTTGGACCTGGGTCTGTTCAGATGCTGACGTTTTTTTTTCCTGCACATGTTTTCTGTACCAAAAAAAATAAAAGTAAAAAAAAATAATACGTAGAATGGATCTACCAGTAACACTGGAGACCCTTAAGCTATAGAAGCGTGAAATCAACCAGCAATTATTATTTTAATTCCATGCACTTGTGCATAACAGTGAACAAGCCTTCCTCAGAACCCTCCTATTGCTCTCCGTGCAGGTGGGGCTGGAGTTTAGAACGCAGCCCCAGGGACACACTCAAACCAGGAGACCCGCCCCCTGGCTCCAGGGCGGCCAGCCAGGGACCAGGGACTCCCGCTGACACCCGCTGATCCTCCCTGGAATGGGGCTGAACTCACCCGACCTGGTTTTCTAAACACTGAGGCTCTATGGTTTTCTAAGGATATCATACATGAAATACACAAGAGGCACTACTGTTTTATTGTATTATTATTATTATGTTTTAAATATATGTTTATTGATTTCAGACAGAAAGGGGGAGAGAGAGAGAGAGGAATATCAATGATGAGAGAGAATTATTGATTGACTGCCTCCTGCATGCCTCACGCTGGGGATTCAGCCTCGAAACCCAGGCACGTGCCCTTGACTGGAATCGAAACCAGGACCCTCAGTGGTTCTTAAGCTTTTTAATGCCGTGACCCTTTAGTACAGTTCCTGTTTCCTGATGGCCTTAGGCAACCCTGCTAGCGGTTCTCAACCTGTGGAACCCACAGGTTGAGAACTGCTGCTATAGAGCCTAAGACCATCAGGAAACACAGATTATTTACATTACGATTCATAACAGTAGCAAAATGACAGTTATGAAGTAGCGATGAAAATAATTTTATGCCAAAACCGGTTTGGCTCAGTGGATAGGGTGTCGGCCTGCGAACTGAAAGGTCCCAGGTTCGATTCCCGTCAAGGGCATGTACCTTGGTTGCGGGCACATCCCCAGTAAGGGGCATGCAGGAGGCTGCTGATCGATGTCTCTCTCTCTCATTGTTGTTTCTAACTCTTTATTCCTTTCCCTTCCTCTCTGTAAAAAATCAATAAAATATATTTTTAAAAAAAGAAAAGAATTTTATGGTTGGGGGTCACCACCACATGAGCAACTGTGTTAAAGGGTCGCAACATTAGAAAAATTGAGAACCATGTTTTAGTCGATAGGCTGACACTCTATCCACTGAGCCAAACAGGCTAGGGCTGCACTGCTGCTTTATGGGGAGAGACTTCCCCGCACACAGAGCGAGGGAGAGGTACTGTCTGCAAACACGACCAGGTAACTGACCACAGGAGCGGCCATGCCCTGCTCAGGGAGCTGTCCCTGAGGTGGACATGACTCCGGGCCATTGTCTCCCACAGGGTGACCTCCCTTCCAGCAAGTAACGACCTGGAGAGGACGATGCTCTGAGAAATAAGCCAGTCGGAGAAAGACGGGTATCACACGATCTCACTCCTATGCGGAATCTCATGAACAACAGAAGCTGAAGGACAAAATAGATGCAGAGACAGAGAACCATGGGACAGAATGGTGAAGGAAGGCTAGGAAGGGTGAGTGCGAAGAGATCAACCAAAGACCTTGTGTGATGGGCAGAACCTCTGGACACAGGCAATGGAGAGGTTAAAGGCCTGGGCTGGGGTCGGGGCGGGGACAGGCGAGAGAGGACAATGGCCTGGGGTGGGGGGAAGGGGACATGTGTAACACTTTCAACAATAAAGGTGGAAAACTAAATAATAAAGTGAGAGGTTGGAGTCTAGTGATCACACACTTCATGCCTCGGGGGCTCCCAGTTGCATGGCAGCTGGAAGGCTGACTGTGGGTGAAACAGGATCCTTGTGGAACCCACCACAGTGGGGGTCCCTGTAAGAGCCGGGCTGGCCATCCACCTCCTTGATACTTGGTCCCCTTGAAAAACGAGAACCATCCCAGGCCCAGGAAGGCCTTTCGAAGACACCACGTCCACGCTTCCATTCTAAGGGTCGGCCACAACAAACAAGGGGCGAGGATAAAGCCTTGAACTGCAGTTCTGGGATGTTCAATGGTCCAGAGAGCTTGTGAACGGGTGCTTGGTGTCTCTTACTCAGTGAACGTCTCAGGAGATCTACATGCATTTCTGGAACCCAGAACCTGGTCTCAGGGAAGAGGATCGTTGTTATTGAGCCTTCCTTTTTCTTACCAAAGTGGTGACTCCACTTCTTCTTTGGGGTATTGGATGAAGTGATGGATGGATGGATGGATGGATGGATGGATGGATAAATGCATAGATGGATGGATGGATGGATGGATGGATGGATGGATGGATGGATAAACACATAGATGCATGGATAGATAAATGGATGGATGGATGGATGGATGGATGGATAAATGGATGGATGGGATGGATGGATGGATGAATGGGTGGGATGGATGGATAAATGCATGGATGGATGGATGAATGGATGAATAAATGGATGGATGGATGGATGGATGGATGGATAAATGGATGGATGGATGGATGGATGGATAGATGGGGTGGAATAGATGGGTGGACAGATAGATACATAGAAACACAGATCAACAGGTAAACATCAATATAAACATCTTTTAGAAATATTGCCATCAGTAATTTTGATAAAGACAAACCAGTTCTTTCTTTAACCAATTATGGTTCTTTGAATAGGAAATACCTATTATTTTTAAAAACTGAGGCTCTATGCTTTTCCCAGCTTCGTTTTTTTTTTTTTTTAAACTTATGTAAATGTTTCCAAAAGCACTCCTCCTTGCTAAACCTATTTCTGGAATAATTTTATTTAGAGAAATAAGAAATTGTCATGGCACGGTTTCAGGCCCTTTAGAACACAATGTTTAATGATTATAAGTAACAAATCTCAGCAGAGGCACTGAATTAAAATCTTGTTAATTTTGCCAAAGAACAAAAAGATGTGGGAGCACCCCGCTAAGGACGCACGCTTCATGCACGGAGCCGCCCTCGGGACTGAAGTGAGTCATTCGTGGGACATGTGACCTCAAGTCACAAAGGTGACCCACAGGATAAACTCTCTCGAGATTGCAGAACACAAGAAGGCCAGAGCCAGCATCCAAGCTATAAATTTGGGGGAATGACACCCACATCCTCACAGAACAGTGTTCCAAACGAGGTAGCCAATAAGCTTCTGAATGCCTCTCCCTCCCACTTCCTCGTGCTACTTTCTCCGGAAGGTACATACATTGTGCAGGTTTGTTTGCCTGCAGACGGAGGTGTGTCACGCTAGGATATTTATAATCTGCTTTCCGTCTTAGATGGTGGTCCCACTGTTACACTCCTGCATCTCTTTTGCCCAAGCAAGCTTTCCATCTTGTTGATGACACATTTGCTTCATGTTCTTTATAATAACCTTCATGACAGACGGGAAGCAGCTACCGGAATCATGCTTACTCATGCCACAGGCCTGGTATAGAATGGAAACTGCATTCGGAGACATGAGAGAGGAATGATTTTGTTCATGGCTCTTCTGATTTACTGAGCTGCGCATACCCAACGACGCAATAGATGCGTCCTGGAAACTCCATGTGCCCCATCTGCCCGGGGCACAGTGTGAGTTACGGGGGATCCTGCAGGGGTGACCTCGCCCTAGAATTCATCAGTGGCTGAGAACAGGAAGCACCAGCTGCCGTGGAAAAGGGGCTGCGAGGATTGGGCCTCCGGATACAGGCGGAAGGGAAAGTGCACTGGGGAACTCAGCCAGTGCCACCCGCCGGTCCCACACCCGGTTGCTCGCCGAAGCGCGGGAAAATCCCCTCCGAAGAGATTAGCCGGGGTGTTGGCACGTGAGGCCAGCTGGATGCTCAGGGACCTCTCCCTGGCTTAACGGGGATTAACAAGTCTTAAAAAGAGGAGCATTGTTTCGTGCAAAGCTTGGCACCACGCTCTCGGAAGCATAAATGGGACCACCGTCCTGTGGACTCAAATCCGATGTCTATTAGTTCCCGACGGCGAAATCTCCTCCTGGAAGATTAAACAAAAGGAGGCACGAGGCTTGCCAATATCCACAGCGCCTCCAGGTTGTTACCCAGGTGAAACCAGCTTCTGAGGGCACGTGAGTGGGTTTTGCATTCACCCACGTGGAGGTATGTCCCTGTGAACGTCCCGCGAGATTGTGCAGGGAGAGAGAGAACATTGGGTAAGAAATGAAACAGTCCATTCTGTTCTCAGGTAGCTACTGATCACCTGGGAGGTCCATTAAAAACAAACAAATAAACAAATAAATAAACAAACAAACAAACAAAAAACACAGCCCTAACTTGATTTGGCTCAGTGGATAGAGCTTCAGCCTGCGGACTGAAGGGTCCCAGGTTCGATTCAGGTCAGGGGCACGTACCTTGGTTGCGGGCACATCCCCAGTAGGGGGCGTGCAGGAGGCAGCTGATGGATGTTTCTCTCTCATCGATGTTTCTAACTCTCTATGCCTCTCCCTTCCTCTCTGTAAAAAAAAAAAAATATATCAATAAAATATATTTTAAAAACACACACACACACACAAAAATCACTTTTCTCAGCTTTTATGTTCTCGTGCACGAAACAGGGGGATGTGCCCTCCACAAACCTTGCCGGCTGCAGGTGTCTCAGTTCCACGTTGCACCCGAAAGCGCTTTCAAAGCGACGCAAAGTTCTTTCCCGTTTCCCATCCTCGCTATTAGTATGCCCATTTTGTCTCCCGCAACTTGACCGAGTTCATTAATGAGATGTAACAGGTTTCCTTTTTGTGTTGTGTTGTCGTGGGTTCCTCGGCGTTTTCTATTCATCATGTCATCTGCAAACAGAAACAATCTCACCGGGAAGGGGAAACAGCGATTCTTCACTTTGTCCCACTCCGTTAAAAGCGGTGTTTGTCACGGGTGATGAATGAGACTACAGGCCTCCAGTCATGTTCACTAAAAAGAAATAATCAAAGTCAACTAGTTGGGAAAGGAAGAGGAATAAATACAAGCGGGAGAAGGGACGCTCGGAGCCGCCCGGCCTTAAGATAAAGAATGTTTTGCTCCAGGGGAACAACTTCTCTTCGCGATCATAAATCCGCTGTGACGATCATTAACCGGTGACAATGCCGAGGGCTTCTTCTTACTTACGGAGCCCGGGTGACTGCCAGGCGATGCTTTCGGGATTTCACACAAATGTGTCGACCCTCGCCACCACCCCAGGAGGGAAGCACCTCTGCCATTTCCGGTTTGCAAAGAGGAGACGGGGTGAAAGGGGGTGAAAGACAGGTTTGCAACTTGTCAGCAGAGCTGCTCAGGGTTCGATAGCTGTTCCCCTTCCCGGCATCCCCAAATACAGTGGTACCTCGAGATACGAGTTTAATGAACACGTGTATACATGCAGACACGTTCCGTGACCTTGGGGCGTGGGAAACGATGAGACGCTCGAGTCGCGGTAAACTGGTGGGTCGTGTGCAGCCGGCAGATCCGCGTGATGACTTCTATCTCAAATGTTGCTTGTATTTCGAAGCAAAAATCGCTCGCTCGATGGCTCGTATCTCAAAAATCTCATATGTTAGAGCACTCGTATCTCGAGGTGCCACTGTACAAGCATCACACAGGCAGCAGGCGGCCGGAGTGGGTGAAAAGAACACGTGGCTGATGCAGGCTCTACGTATGCAGTGACCTGAAAGTTGCCGCCCTGAATACATCCTTTGGGCTTAGACTTAGAGACAGAAAGACCCCACCAACACGCATTGCAAGTCAGAAGCCAGTGTGCCTGTGCCGTAGATTGAATGCCATCGAGTTGATTCAAATTAGTATCTGGCCCTCACCGGTTTGGCTCAGGGGATAGAGCATCGGCCTGCGGACTGAAAGGTCCCAGGCTCGATTCCGGTCAAGGGCATGTATCTTGGTTTTGGGCGCATCCCCAGTAGGAGGTGTGCAGGAGGCAGCTGATGGATGTTTCTCTCTCATCCGTGTTTCTAGCTCTCTATCCCTCTCTCTTCCTCTCTGTAAAAAAATCAGTAAGATATATTTTTTTAAAAATTAGTATCTGAAACATCATTAACATGCAAAATTTCATTCATGTTTGTTTTCCTCTGTTTTCTTTAGCACCAGCCCCCTGGGGAGTCTGAATACAAACATCACATTGTTTGTACAAACTACAGCCACAGTCTCCTTATCAAACCATTCTCTGTGTGCAAAGAAACCCAGACATTCTCCGGAAACACTCAGACTCGGAGTAGACTGAGTTTAAGATCTTTTGGGACCTTGGCAGTGCATGTCTAATAACATCTCCAGGATACAAACCCCAGCGATGTTTCGAGGCGCTTTTACTTCTACGGGGAAGTCTCATTATTTATAGAGATGTAGACTATCTGTAATTAACGCATGCCAGGAAAATGCGAGCTCCGAGAAACGGGTCACTGGCCCTTGGTCTTTAACATACTAAGATGATTTTGATGGCTGTGGTCAGAGTCCCTAAGCCCAGGCGGAGATGGGGTGCTTAGGCCAGCAGCTCCATCACGGGGGTGTGGGAGAAAAGAAGGAGGACACAGGACAGTGAGGTTGAGGCTGGGGCTGGCCCCTCCGCAGCAGGCCGGGAAACCCCGGAGGCCATCTCTTTGCCTTTGGGTTTCTATAGCTGTCCCAACCAGTCACTGACTCTGGGTACCCAGGCCCCTCTCAACAGCAGCTTCCGTGCTCCAGGGACAAGGGACCTCTGAAAGGAAATGAACTCCCCTCCATCTTGTCCTGTAGGGCTGGGCCCCCTGCCTAAACCCCCTCCCTTTTCTGGGAGGGGCCACTGGGGTTCCAGCCATGTCCTAGCTTCCCCGACCACCGCCCGAATGGACCAGTGAAGCTCCAGGAACACAGCGAGGGTCCTATTTATGCTAAACCACAGAAAGACCCTAATTCAAGTGAACAATCTCTCTAACCCTCATCACCTCCCTAAGCCCCCTCCCAATTATCCTACCCCATAAAGCTCATTGTTCCCGCCCGGCTCGCTCTCTCGCTCGCTGCTGCTCTAGAAAGAGGCTGGGAGCCAGACCCGGGTTTGAATAAAGATTCTTTGCTTTTGCATCGGAAAAGGCTCCTTGGTGGTTGATTATTAGGGACCCCGAACTCTGGGCATAACACCTCTTCACCGTTTCCTGGAGATGTGTGCCCGGGGGGTCAGCTGGAGATACAGATGTGAGCCAGTCACCGAACTAGCGTGTCCAGGGTGAAGAATGATGAGGCCAAGACCTTCCTCTTCACAGCGCCTGCGGCCACCTGACCTCTCCCAGTGAGTGAGGAGGGATTGGCTCAACCCAGGGGGCCTCCCTGTAGGAGGCACCTCCAACTGTCTTCCTCCAGCCACCATGACTGCAGCTCCTCCCCGGAGATGACAGAAGGGAAGGAGCGCTTTCCCTCTGGCTGGAGGGTCTCAGCATGAAGCCAGCGGTGACGTTTCAATGGTGAGCATAGATGCTGCCTCTCAAAGCGCGGTGGCTACTTCCAGACGAAACACCAACCAGGAGAGAGAGAAAAAAAC